>JAEMOT010000552.1:1124550-1142837 GCA_019297695.1 Apostasia ramifera
ACCTGCCCGCGCCTGCCCGCGCCTGTTCAGTCGCCTGCTTGTGCTCGAGCCCGTCTGCACTTTGTCCGCGCATCGCCATTACTTAACCAGTGACTTTTCTCCAATTCAAATCGTTGGTAACTTCTTTCCTGAACTCAATTAAGCCGATTGTTTGATTTCTATATAAATTATTGCCTGACTTGAATTATTTATTTGGCTCTAATTGTGTGACCCGATAATTTCTCGTGTGTTAATTACTGTTGATTTAATGGTGAGACATCTGTCCTAAAATTCTGAACCTCGGATCTGATTTATTGAATGTAAATTGACGTCTTAATCTAAGTTGATAAATTCTTATTTATCATACGATCCAAATTAATTTTAATTTTAAAATATCTTAATTTGTGGGATTCAAAAATCTTATTTATCATATAATTTATCTAGAGAATATTTTCTCTTAATTAAAATAATTTGCCAATCGATCTTGCTGACTATAATTATAAAATATCATTGGTTTCATTTTTCCTGTTCCAGAATGGTTTGCTCTCAATGTTGATAGAAACGAATGCTTAGTTTACCCTGTTCTTCTTTTGTCTCTGGTCATAACAGATAATTCTTCAATCAAACCATAGAGTGAAGCACTTCAACATTGAGAGGAAACCATTGCCACTTGAACCTTCTTTATTACTACGGGAGGCCAATCGTAGGAGAGCTTCTCTTTCTGTGGGCAACACATCAGAGTTATTTGATACTCGCCAGAGTCTTACAGATGGGTAATAAGTCTATAATATTTAATCAGAAATTAACTTTTGCCTGCAGCTCTAATGCTAATCAAGGCGTGCTCTTTTTATTTTCGGCCTCAAAGTTTTGCTGCTATTGTGTGATTTGTCAACCTAAAGTTTTTGCAGTTGTTGTGTGACCAGTCCAGGTTCCGAAGGAAATTCACAGTTCTCCCCAACCGGTAAAGTTTATGCAAGCCTTATGTCACGAACGTTTTCTGGTCCAGCAAACTCAGAGAGCCCGTCTTTATCGCTTGATCGTCCTATGAGACTCTCAGAAATCCATGTTGCAGCTGAGCATGCCTTGAAACGTACAATTTCTGATCCTGACTTATTGAAGTCATTATCCTCAGTGGCAGATTTTGAGGTGTGCCTTCTGTTCTTCCGCTAAAATGTAGAGAATTCCTTAAATTTTGAAGGTTTTTTTATCTGGACATACCTCAATTACGTTTATTATTCTAAACTGTGGCTGAATGAAAAATGCTAATAGCAAATTTCTGTCCAGACTATTAGATATTTGCCAATTGTAAATGATCAAACATATGCAACTTTGAACTTTTCTTTCTTGCGGCTGTTTTTGTTGAGGCATGCAGTATATTCGGCTTCATTGCAGATTGAATATACCTTTGCATGACCAAAATATGCCCATAGTTCTTAGTCAGCGATTCTTCCAACTATTTCCCTCTCGTGCTCTCTCAGAACACTTACCTCCCCGAAAAAATATAGTTACATTGAACTTTATTCTATTTGTTGGAGGCTATTTGTCCTTTATCTGTATTACACCCATTTCCCTAAGTGTAACTAGCAGCAATTGTTTTCCGCAACTTTTGACGGCATGGGGTCATTCGCATGTAGTTAACCACACCTCGTCAAGCCTTTTCAATAGCTTCCTTGGAATCTCACAGCCTTTGACTTGTGTAAGGCCTTCTTTTGTTGGATGATGAGGTCTTGGTGGCTCTCACATGATGCCGACATGATTTTTGATTCATGTGACATTCATCAGGCTCTCAAGAGCTACATTTCTTCGCTTGTCCTAGGTGAAATCCTCGATTAATCTTAGAAGGCCTACTTGAGTGCCATCCTACATCCTCCCCTTCCCTTGCAGGTGCCTTCTTTCCCTTCAAGGTGTTGTTTTGCTCTTTAGGAACATGTTGGAGTTGTTTGTTTGTAGGGTTATTTTTAATTGAAGTAAAAGATAGTTTTTGAAATATTATTAGTGTAATATTAAAATTTATATATGATATGATTTATAAGGTTAATTTTAATTTCATTTATAGTTAACTTAGGAAAACAAACATCACCCTAAGGGCTTTGTGGGCCCCTTACTGATGTTTCTCCTACCGATCTAGTTTTTCATCTCTCAACTGGAGTTTCCTCTACCACCAACGTAGGTTTCTTCTTTTGTTTATTAAACCTCAAGTCTTCTCCCAAGATATTGGATTTGTGACTTCCTTCTTTTCTCCTATGGCTTGCCTCCTTGTCTTCTAGTCGAGATGCCCTTGCTTAGAAAAGAAGGTTAGTTTGTGTTATTTGTTTACTAGGACCATTATTTCACTATTGGAGGTGTTTCTATCATCTCGGTTCACCTTGGTTTTTACTTGGTAAACCTCGATTATTTGGCCCTCCTATTCTAGACTTCATCTTGGTTATATAAGACGAATGTCACGTGGCACCTTCCCATAAACACTTCATTGATGTATCTTCGGGTGATGGTGAAGTGGAGTTGGTAGATGAGAAGTTGTCTCCTATCTCAATCGCTAGACAAGTTCGATCGAGATCAAGCTTCCTTGGTTGCTGTTGTCTGTGATGGCGTCATCAAGCTCCTTCTTGACCTATAACTGCAAGGTGAAGATTTTCTCCCAAGGACTGGCTTGGGTGATCCAAATATTACAATGTGATCATCAAAGGGAGCTACTTGTTTGTGTAAGTCGGTGATTTTACAATGACCAGAATACTTGTTTTTCGGCTTGCTATTCGTCAAGGTTGGCTGGACTGGTTTTTCTTTCCCGATGCTTCGTGGAGGGGCGTCCGGGTTCATCCATGATCGTGTCTCCTCTCCAAACTTTTTGTCTTATGACCAAGGAAAGAGCACTTGCTTAACAGACGTTTTAGATGAGAGATCCAAAATTCTCACGCAGTATACTCTTGCAAGCTGTACATTAGCGTCTTATTCTCCAATAAGACACCCAACATGATAGTTTGGCACAAACATTTGGTGTACTGTTGTATTCATTATTACTTCTTCTGATGCAACTAGTAGCATCAATTAATCAAACCGATGGGTTAGATAATGGTTGTCATTTTATAGAAATCGATGATTTCGGTTTACAATTAGGTCTTTACTATCAAAAATTGGCGATTAATCAATACCATTTACCCAATACATTAACATATTGTGCTAGACTATTTTGTCAAATATATTTTAGATTATCATAGTTATAAACTTGTAAATAGTGATAATGTGAAATATATTTTTATCCTTTCTTTTCTTGAAAGTATTCACACATATATAAGAATGTTGTAGTAGCTATCCACCTATATTTTTTGTGTAATTAGGTGTTAGTACTAAAAATTTTTAATTAAAATAATACTTTAGATTGATTAATTTGTTAATTTAACAATAAATATTTATTATTTAGTGTGTTTTTGTTTGCAAAAGTTAATTTTAATAAAATTAAAGTTAAACTTGGATGAGCATATTTTTTATTGAGAGTTGTGTATAATATAATGTTAGGATGTGTGAGGGGGTGTGATATATGTTGGTTATTATTTTGGTATGTGTGTAGGATGCAAATTAAAGTTATTTTTTATTTTAAAATGTGTGTATGATGTGAAAAATAGTTAAATTTTAATATTAAAATTTGTGTGTGACCTAGCATGTCAAGTAAAAGTTAATAAAGTTAATTTTAAACTAGTAAACAAACACACCTTTAACGTGAAGGGTAATATTATTGTTATAATTTAGGTATAATCTTCTACATAGATGGAATATCTCATTAATATTACTAATAATATTTCTATTTACTATTGTTGTGAATATTTTTTAAATTGAGCAAAACAATTTTATAGATAAAAACTGATAGTGGTAGTTAATAGACCTAACTATTGAGTTGTTTTACATGAATCCCCAACTCTTCAAGGTGACTTTTATCCCTTTGAGATGTTTTGCTCCCTAGGAACTTTCGAAGGCATTGTGGGCTCCTTCCTAATGTTCTCCCATTGATTCGGATTTTATTCTCTCATCCCGTGGTTTTATCTGGCACTAAGGTAGGGTTTTTTTTTGAATTAAACCTTGGGGTTTATTCTCATGAGTCATCTGGACTGATAACTTTCTTCTTTTGTCTTATGGCTTGCCTTGGGACTTAACTGGAGTTCATTAAAGGTATTGGTCAGGTTCCCCGACGGCCGACTCTATAGCTCAGATTACACACACAGCTTCAAGAATATTTACCCTCTTCAAAGTAATTCAAATGGGTTTTGTGCAAGATTTCATTCTCTCTTAAGATTGTTTGATCATGGTCTAGCACATAAAATTTTTCTGTTAGTTGACCACCCAACTATTTCAACTTTTCTTTGACTCTTTTATCTCTATTTATCATTACGAAAGACTTATTTCACTATTTTCTCAAATATTTGTAATAATTAATAAAGATAAAATGATCATGAAATTTTAAAATTGGGGTGTTTGGCCAGCCAACTAATCAAAAAATTCAACAGTTTCTGTGAAAAGCACCTAAGTTCTAACAACTCTTAAAATGGAGGGAGCAAAATGATGGTTTCGAAAAAACGAGGGACCATAGAGTTATGTGCCTCAAAATAGAGGGACCAAAGTGCTTTTTATGTTCCCATAAATAATAGTAGTAAACAAAGCTTGGTGGAGTGTCCCTAGTTGCTGCCTCTTAGCCCTTGGATGATGCGGGAGGGTTCCATCTTCTTTTAGGTAGGCTCTTTTTCTTTATCTCTTTACATACACACACGCGCGCACGCGCACACACACAAACATATATATATATATGTATGTATATGTATATATATATATATGTGTTCGTATATGTATGTTTATGTACATATATATATTTATTGTATGCATATATGCACGTGTCTGCAGTCATGGAAGCCGGCATGTATGAGTGTCTTTGCCTTGATATCTGGAATACCCTGTGAAATACTTTCTTCCTGTACTTTCATATTACTTGCCTTTTTGGTGGATATTTGCCCTTATAAACACTAATCTTGGTCTTGCAGAGAAAGTATATGGAACTAACAAAAGGTGCTGCTGATAATTACCATCAGTCATGGTGGAAAAGGCATGGAGTGGTTCTTGATGGGGAGATTGGTGCTCTATGTTTTAAGCATGGAAACTATGATCTTGCCGCAAAGTCTTATGAAAAGGTCTGTGCTCTTTATTCTGGTGAAGGATGGCAAGCCTTGTTGGCAGAGGTTCTTCCGAATTTGGCAGAATGTCAAAAAATCCTTAACGATCAAGCTGGATACCTCTCATCATGTGTTAGACTATTATCTCTGGATAATTGCTTATTTTCAACAAGGGAAAGACAAGACTTTCAGGCAGAGGTTTTTCGGCTGGCTCACAGTGAGATGAAGCATCCAGTACCACTAGATGTTTCATCACTAATTACCTTTTCTGGAAACCCAGGTCCTCCACTGGAGTTATGCGATGGTGACCCTGGAACATTGTCTGTAACAGTTTGGAGTGGGTTTCCTGATGATATTGCTCTAGATTCTCTTAGTTTGACATTAATGGCCACATATAGTACTGATGAAGGTGTTAAGGTATGCTGTTCTTTTTTCATTTGATTGTTTCAGCTGCTTTACTGCAATGAAGGCCAAATAATATGAGATTTTAATTTATCATAGGCTTAGTTAGAGTTTTATTTTTTTCCATTTATTACTGTTCTATGAATAATTGTTCATCTGTTGTGGCTATCTAATGCAGTCTCTCAACATACTCAATGGGTTTGCTTTATGCAGGCAATAAAATGTTCAGACCCTCCTGTATTAAAACCAGGACGGAACCTTATTACACTTGGATTACCACCTCAAAAACCAGGATCCTACGTATTGGGTGTACTTACAGGACAGATTGGCCAACTGCGGTTCAGATCTCATATTTTTTCCAAAGGTGGTCCCCCAGATAGTGATGATTTTATGAGTTATGAGAAACCAACAAGACCTGTTTTGAAGGTAGCCTTCTTAAATATCTTTAACGTGCTTATGCAATTATTGTAGCTTATGTAATTAAGAAGGCAGCATTAGTTTGCCAGCACTTGAAGTGAGATTTTGAGAAGTTCCATGCTGTCTTGAAGTTGAAAATGAAACTCTTAGCAACTTGTGTTTCATATATGCTTTATGTGATTGCTTCTTTGTAGGTGCACAAGCCGAGACCTTTAGTTGATATTGCTGCTGCCGTTTCATCTGCTTTATTAATCAATGAAATTCAGTGGGTCGGGCTGATTGTGAAGCCATTGAACTACTCTCTCAATGGTGCTATCTTGCATATAGATACTGGACCGGGATTGATGATTGAGGGGTCTCATATGATTGAGATAGAACAATATACAAAAGAGACGGAGAATTTGGTTGATTGCAGTAACCTAAAGAATATGAAAAAGGATGCTTGTTCAAGTGAAGGATGCGAAAAGTTACTGTTAAAAGATGGTAGTCTAGCTTTGCCAGTCTGGGCTAGTGATATAGGTAGTATATTATGGCTACCAGTCCGTGCCATCGACAACAGTTTGGCAAGAGGAACATCTACTGGTTTGTGCTTGTTTTTACTGGATTATCCTTTATTTTTATTTATGCCAATATCTCACGCAATTTGATGCGTCTGATTCCAGTCAAACCTTTGCGGCACAGTGTTGTAGATGGAATGAGGATGATTGCTCTGAAGCTAAAGTTTGGAGTTTATGGCAACCAAGTTTTTGAAAGGTAAGTACTATTTTCTGATCCCTTTTCTATCACTAAGGCAAGTTGTGCCCAAACTTTTGTGTGCAATATGCTTATTAATCGATGAGATCACATGCTGATGCTGTTGTAAGGAATGTTTGCAATTAGGTGCTCCATTTATGATTTTTAAAGCACATATCTTATCTTTCAGAAATCCCTACTTGTGTTCTCATTTTATTTTCTCTCTTGGTTCTGGCCGAAGGTTTTCATTGGGCTCGCCAACAAATTTGAATATCTCGATTAACTACATTTGACCTGAGTATGCCACCATTCTCTTTCTTCTGTCTTCTCTTTCTCATCTATGATTTTCTGATTGAAGGTGGAAGCAGCATGGTCAAGCTCCTTTCTTTTCCCTTCTCTCTCTGCCTCTCTCTCTCTCTCTCATATCTTTTCCTCAGCTCATCTTCTTTCCCTTGGACAACTGCTACCAGTAATGGTGTGTTAATGTCGGTGGCAAAACGCTACCTTTTCAAAGGCGTCTCATCCTCCATTGCTTTATCTAGGTGCTTTACATGTTTCCTCCAATTCTTCATCTCCTCCTTCCCCTACAGTTAGGATATTCCATGCAGAGGCAAGTTACTTAGTGTAACAAACCCTTAGCACCCCCCTTTCTCTCTTACACTCAAACCTCTCTCACTATCTTCACCTCCCGCTTTTTTATTACTATATACGCTTGATTCCTTGCCTTTTTGTCAAGGGGGAAGGGCAGAGCCAAAAGTTGGTCGTTATATGAAGGTTAATTAAGATTTTTGTTGTAGCGAATTCTAGTTGCTTTTATGCATTGCAAAGAAAGGACAAGAGGAACCTAGCTCAAGTATACTAAATTGAAGAGCATAGAGGCCACAATTCTCATTTAACAGTTAACAATGATGTGATGGTAGTTTCCCGTGGTTCAAAACTGGGGCCACTGCTTCTATCTCTATCCCTGTCAAGATTATCTTCATCTTCTTCTTGCATGAGTGTTGAAAGTAACTTTTCTTAGTGTTATATAAAGAAAATTTACTGTACCAAGTTGCAATTTTACGTGAGAATCCATTCAATTCTAGACTATTTCTTTGAATCCTGGGACCTGATTTTGTGGTAGGCCTTACAGTTGAGGACATTAATTATAAAATGAGTTAATGTAGCTGAAAAAATTTCAACGTAATATATTCTATAAAAGCCAATCCATGCCGAATAATTCATAACACATTTGATTTTTAACTGGATTTGCTCTTTAGTCTTTATATGTATGAATTCATGCAATTACATGAACTGCACTTTTCTTAAGGCTTTAATAATCTTGTGTATGTGGTGAAGGACAATTGCCGTGCATTTCACTGAACCTTTCCATGTTAGCACACGTGTTGCAGACAAATGCAGTGATGGCTCGTTACTATTGCAGGTATGCTACTGTATGTTTTCATACATTTACTTAAATTGGTAAAGAGATCATTGTGAATTAGTACTATTTCCATGTGCTCTGGAGATTATGCATGCCCATAATACCTTTCAGATGTATGGATGCCTATTCGATAAAAGTGCTCTAACCAGCAGGTACAAATTTACAAATGATCTTGAAATTGAAGGGTCATTATTCCAATTTGGTAAAAGTATGATCTTACCTACAAGTGGCTTTTAATCAAGTGCTTCATGAGTGATTAATAGAGCTGTTAATTATGTTCAAAACTCGAAACTCGTTCGCATTTTACTCGATTTGATTTTCACTCAACTTGAAGTCAGCTCGCTCAAAATAAAATCGATTTGACTCCCAATAGACTCGATGTCTATATTTTAATATCTATTTAGGATTCTATAATATATTTTTAAGATATTTTATAAATGTACATATGTTTTGGAAGGTAATATTGAAAATATTATGCATACAAATACAAAATATATATATAAACTTAATTAAAATATTGTATCAATATATAATATATGTTAAATTAAAATATAAATCTTAAAATATGCTTAAAAGTAAGGCTTGATTCAACATGATAATTGACGCGAACTCAAAGAAATCTTAATCTACTTGAAGAAAACTTGAATCGATCTTGAAAAGTTTGTGTTCGAGCTGAACTAGACTCACTTGAACTCAACTCGTTAACAAACCTATATGAGACTGCTTTAGAATGCTATCATAATAATGATTTAATATATCTGAGTTATTTTGCTGGATATGCAATTCATTACTGTTAAGTTCTCATGTAACAATTAGCATATTTTTTAAGAGCTTGCATTGGAAAAGTTATGTAAAAGAAGCATGTTTGGAGGATGGTTAAATATATACTTCATATGAAATTCAATGGGAATGCAGGACCGTTGTATATTGGGCTTGCTATCATTTTATTTTCTGTTAAATTGGAACTGAAAAACATGATCTAGATAAGACTTGTTGATTTCATATAGTTGTTTCCAAATTAGAAAAAGAATGAAAGGCTAAATACCCTTTCCAAACTTCTAACTTCAGTCAGTCAGTGATTTTTGATTTGGATGTTTTCTTATATTCTTTGAAAAGCATTTCAGATTATTGATATTCTTTAATGGTTATTGATATTTATAATTCATTTTGGCTAGTTGTTGAGAAGCTGGTATGGAGGTCGTGGGCTAAGTTTTAGAAGGATTGCTTGTTTTTAAATCATACTTTCATTTGAATCCTTGCTCAATATTAAAGTTATAATTCCTTAGACTTATGAAGCTAACTATTAGCTGTTTAAGTTGCTTAATCTCTAACCATGTAATGTCTTCTACAGATGCGTTATATGGATTTGAATTTCATATTGAGCTTTTTGGTATTTCTTTGAATGTATAGGTAACTATTCATTCCCAAGTGAAGGCTTCTCTAAGATTATGTGATGCATGGTTAGATCTCCAGCCTGGCTTTGTTCATGCCGGGAAGGTTGATGGGAGACCAACTTCAAGTTACTTCCCTGTTGTAGTCTCTCCATCCTCTAGAGCAGCAATCTTATTCATCGTACATCTAGGAAACGTTTCTATTGCAGGTATCCTTGTAAAATATTCAAGTAATCTCAGAAAACAGTTAATTAGGCATGATTATGTTGGATACCATAATACAGATCTACTGAGTGGCTTGAATTCCTGCCATTGTAGATATGTGCTGTGGTATCCTACAAAGTCATCTCTAATTAACTGTCTTGTGAGCATGTTTGAAATAGTTGGGCTGTTGATGATTTTACTCTAACATGAAATATTTGAAAGAATAATTACAAAAAAATCATCTAAATTAGCTGAAACAAATTCCACATAAGAGTTATCAAATAATACATTTGTCAATGCAACGTTTCTTGCATTCGAAGTTTTAACTTTTCGTTCTTGTAATTGAAAATTTATTCATGTACCATCTCATATCTTGTAATGGTGTGACTTGATATTACAATACTTGAGAAAGCATTCTTGGCTTGATGACAGTTGTTTTAGTTCAATTATAACTGAAATGTTGGCTTCACAGTTCACCCTTTCTGATGTTGAATCTAATTGAAGGGTCTACTGGACTAAATTTTCAATCTTGTTTTTGCTTGCCAAAAATATAGCAATCCTAGTCCAATTTACCTAATCTTTAATTCAGATACAGCCATATGCCTGACTATGTTTAGTCGCTCTTCTCGCTCATGTTTCCTTCTAAGGATAAATATTATTCCTTGCCTCTCCTCCCTTTTTTTTCTGTCTGATTGTACGGACTTACCATCTGGTTTAATCTGATTGGAATCAGCCAGTCTACATGGTTGATTGACCTATTCTTTCTTGCAGTAGTATAGTTATTTCATTTGATGGCACTTCTACGGTTCTTTTTCCAGATAAGAACGATGGTTTACAGACAGGCAGCATATTGAATATAAAATATGGAATCATGGGTGATAGAACTGTCGGTGCGCATGTACCTGTGAATGTAAAGGCTGAGGACAGTAGAGAACTGTTGTTTAAGAGCATACTTTCATTGCAAAGACCTGCGCTTGATCCTTGTCTGGCAGTTGGATTTCTTCCTTTTACTTCTGATTGCCTAAAAGTTGGTCAATTAGTTGACGTGAGATGGAGGCTAGAAAGGTTGAAGGATCTTGAAGAAACTCATTTGTCTTCCATCTCCACAGTAAGTTGACAAACATGCTATTTGAAAATTTATTTTGGTTTATTTTTCATCTTATGGTACATCCCTGGGTATTAATCTATATAATATTATCCCCCCTCCCCCCCCTCGCTCCTTTCTTTGAAATGTGTTTAACCCTAATTGAGAATGGGTTGTGTACTTTTCTTCATAGATTGTTGTTTACAGGACATCTTGGTTTGGTTTCTACTCCCAAGTGACGAATAAGTGTAGTAAATTGACTGAACGAGAGGTTCCCTTTGTGAAGGGAAGAGAGAGAGAGAGAGAGAGAGAGAGACCCATAAGAAAAAAGGGAAGTTTGCAGTATATTCTAGTTGAGAGGGCTGGACTCAAAGCGTTTTTGCTGGTTTTTTTTTTTGGGCAGTTTGCTAATGTTGATTAGGAATTTTACTCAATTTCAGTTGATCTAACATTGGAACGGAATTGACTAACGTAAATAAGCAATGTGCATATAAAGCACAATTTTTTCTCATTGGTGACTTGATCATTCTCATATGCATACAAATGGGTACCATTCTTTTCTCCTAGACTCGTTCTATAATCATACATAATAAACATGCATGATGCATCAGGTATATTAATGGGGATATTCAGATGATAGGACGATCCAGATTGGATCTCATAATTTGCTCTTTAACAGATAAAGCAGATTATATATATATATATATATAATATTTAAATTGGTTGGATTTATCTAAATTTAGTTTTATTCAAATTGATTTGATCATATCAGATAATACCATTTAAATGGATAAATTTAATTAATTTGAACTAGTTTATCTCATTTGGATAATTATCTGGAGTCGTAGTTATCTATTTTTTTCTTTTTTTATTTTAGTTTATTTGCTTATAAATAGGCTAGAGTCTGTACATATTTGAAAGAATTTTTTTAATCAATGAAAATAATTTGTTTTATGTGCAATTTATCTTGGAATGAATTAGTTTAGGGATTTCAAAAGGGATCGATATCCCAGAAGGGATCAATATCCTGGAAGGGAATGATAGGGAACCTTAGGTGAGAATTTTAGAAACTCTAGTTATCCATCATTTTTACTCATATTTCCTCCATCCTCTAAATCCTAGCTGTCTCATCTTCATCGTCTCATATCAACTTTAGTATCAGATCGTGTTGTCCCGCATCACATATGTTTGTGTAGTCTTATTATATGTGTTTTGAGTTACACCCGCATATATCAGTTCAAGATATTGAGCTGAGTGGGCTTTTTATGGATTACCAGCCTTAGAGGGTGACACATTTGTAAGAGGGGAAAGGTGGCAATTATGCTCACTTATCAGGGAAGGTGGTAGATAAGTATCACACAATTTCAGGGATCCTATAACCGAATTTGCTAGAATTGTTTCACCATGTTTCTGAATTTTCATATACAGGAAATAATTGTGCTTTTTCTCATGCTTGAGGAACTCACGCGATATTTCAACCATCTTTTCACTGGCAGGATGAGTTACTTTACGAAGTAGATGCTAACCCGGAGAACTGGATGATTGCAGGGAGAAAGAGAGGGCATGTATCTTTGGAAGCAACTCGAGGTCATCGATCATCCTTCATTTTCCCATTTCCTTGAAATTTGTTTTTCACTAATAAAAGTATTTTGTCGGTGCACTATTAATACAAAAGTGGTATTGCAGGTTCGAGAATAATGATCACAGTGACTTGCTTGCCGCTTGTTTCGGGGTATGTTCGACCTCCCCAGCTGGAGCTCCCAGGCGTTGGAGAATCTAACATTAGCTCTAATCCAGCGGGGCCTCACCTTGTTTGTGTCCTGCCTTCCACTCTGAGTTCTTCCTTTTGTGTGCCAGCGTGATTAATATATAGGCACTTAGAGAGCCTGCCCTCCGGCTTCTTTCTTTTGTGTGCTTGCGTGATTTATTATACGCACTTAGAGAGCCTACATAATCAATCTTTTGAGGTAATCCTTTTTTGGAGGTTTTGAATTTTCTGATACCATACGAGAGGGCTGTATGGACTTTGTTCTGTTCTTTGCAGCGCAAGTCAGTCTTCCGCTTCCAGGTAATTCATGGTCTTCAATCTTTAATCTTCCATGCGAAAGTTATACTTTTTGGTCTGATATTTGTGAAATCTGTCCTTATTAAATGAGATGAGCTGTATTGAGTTTGTTATCTTTATCTTCTGCATTACATTCATGAAGTTTATTAACTCTTACATACATGTTAATTTGTATGTATGTGTACACACACACATGCGCTGGATTTGCAGTTGATTAGGATTTTCTTAGATGCAACCAACAAAAAAAATCTAGAGCATGGCTAACAGTCAGTATTCTGTATGAATTTGCCACCTGTTCCCTTACCATAGTGAATCCTAATCATGTAAATGAATATCTCAGACCGCATTAATGCATGTTTTGTAGCATCAAACAAGGGTAACGCACCATGTGGGGCATTTTCAGGACCCATGTAATGTAATTGTATAGGAATACGAAATCATTCCTATCAATTGATAGACTCTGTGGTGGCTTCTCCAGGTGTAGGATCGAAAAAAAGCATGAAACCTACATGCTGTTAAGGTTTCACTCCTATTTATCAAATTCCTAGGGAGTATGAAACCTGTATATCTTAAATAAGAAACTCTACTTTCAGTCTTTCACTGTAGTCACACGAGTAATCCAATTGATCATACAATTATATGAACCATGCTTATTTGCATAGTTACATATGTATTTGCATGTTTGCTCATCAGTTGGCATGCTGGTCGACATGACTCCATGTTGTATATTATGTTTGTAAGAGATGCTTTGTAGCTTCAATAATTGATTCTAAATTTTGAATCTAATTAGAATTTCTATATTGCAATAGTACCACGTAAGAATTCTTAGATTTTTTTTTTATTGATAGTAAATGGACATGCATTTGAGAACAAGAGTTATAATCTCTTTGCTATGTATTGACTGGAAAGGTGGGAAGCAATTTTCCAAGAGAACAGGTTCCATAATTGGTAGGGCATATCGAGCTAATAAGTGGCTAGCTTCTTTTTCTTCATACGTTGTGTGTGCAAGCTCATATGAATTGAGAGTATATAGCATCTCCTTCAGCTTTTGTATACGTAGGGCCTATCGTGGATAAGATTTGACCCCCATCCTAAGTGCTTGAATTGTAGTCTTTCAATTGCCCTCTAGGATGATATTTTCAAACTTAGTTCTTGGCAAGTTCCATCGCTGCATTAGCCTCAAAGTTCTCTTCATAGAAAACGTCCATGGATTCCTTATAGCTTATGGCCAAGCTTCTTCCAGTGCCTGCAATATTGCAATTGTTGTCTACTGCTGCATTGAAGTTTATCTTGATCATATGTGGGTGGTTTTCACCATGAGCTCACAGGTGCCTTGATTGACTTTCGGATTAGTTTTTTCGTGTTGGCTGCTTTATGTTCCCGTAAATAATCCTTTGTATGCGTGACTAAGTCTTTTAAATTACACCCAGGTTTTCACCACGAGCTCACAGCAAAGAGATTGGTAGATGGTTCTGTAGGTTTGCGTAGAGCCTCGGCTATCCAATCAATATTTGGTTGGATCTTCACTGAACAAATAACCTGCAATCCAGTTTCAGACCAAACCTCCTTGGCCATTTTGCATTCACAGAAGATATGAGTGGTGGATTCAAGTGCATGAGCACACATTAGACAGCATGGAAGTTCAGCCATTATTCTTCTGCTGTGAAGATTAATTTTGCAGAGCTTCCAAACAAAAAAACACACTTTGCTTGGAATCTGAAGTTTCCAACTTGACTGCTATAGAGATTGATTTCGTGTAGATGAAGGGCTAGCAATGCATCCTGCTGTTTCCCTTGGAATATGCAATCTAGTAAATCTCTGATAAAATAGTGGCCACTGCGAACCGTATAGATGTTTGAGGGGTTAAGAGCCCAAATGCGAGTGTCGTGAGATTCAATGCCCCCTAGAGAAATTTTACTGATCTCCTATGTCGTCAAAGGACCTCTTTAGAAGCTCGAGGTTTCTCGGTTGATTTGTTGTGTCAATGAGTTTACTGTAGCATCTTTGGAGAGGCTTTTAACTTGTTAGAGAATTTTGAAATTCTGTGATCGAGAAATCCATTTGTATTTCGAAATATTTATTTTGTTTCTGTTTACAAAGAATAGCTAAACTCGAATGAGCTAAGAATTCTTAGTTGACATTATAGCTTGGGGGTCATTGAGATTGTGTAGCATTACTCACTTCTCGGTGAGAGGCTGATCATAAAGTTGTGAAGATGTGAAAGGCGTAGCTGTCTGATTCTTATGAGTTTTTTTTTTGATCAGAGGTACTGGTGGGAGAAAGTAGATGAGAGGAGGAAGAGGGCAGGGGAGTTTGGAGTGAAGATGCAGGAGGTTACTATGAATTTGATCGCAAGAATGGTTGATGGGATTCAGCTGAGAGGTTTACGTTATAAGTTTGAGTTGGGCGAGAGAGAGAGAGAGAGCACGTGAATTAGTTGGAACGTGGAACATTCGAGCTGCACTTGGGTTCGGACGTCCGGACCCCCAATCAGTGGGCGCCACGTGGGCCATACAGGTGGGTCCGGCACACGTGGTGCCCACTGATTGGGGGTTCGGACGTGCGGACGTCCGAACCCAAGTAATTTTCGTAAACATCAGGCGGGAATCACGGATGATGTTAGAGTGCTGGATCCCAGTCGAGTTAGACGGCGTCCGTCTGCTTAATTTGAATTTTAATTTTTTGATATTAAATTGTTTTTTAATTTCAAGTTTAGTTTATTTTAGAGCTAAATTAAACTTAGTTATGTCTTATTTTATAAATAGAATATTCATTATATCATGTTATAGATATAATATGACAGCAAACAATTGAGCTGGGTAGTCAGATGAATCCTTTTGTCTTCTTTAATTGCACATGGCAACTCTTCGTTTA
The DNA here is from genome assembly GCA_019297695.1 of Apostasia ramifera. Classification (NCBI taxonomy): domain Eukaryota; kingdom Viridiplantae; phylum Streptophyta; class Magnoliopsida; order Asparagales; family Orchidaceae; genus Apostasia; species Apostasia ramifera. The sequence continues at coordinate 1,140,275 of JAEMOT010000552.1, forward strand.
GTCATGTAAATTTTTTGTAGGCTATCGAATATATTCTTCTATACTTCTCATTCGGAATTTTGATCTTAGTAAGATGAATTTGTTTATATTTTATAAATGTGTTATATATATTTTAATTTCTAACATTAGTCATCATATTTTATTTATATAAATGAAAATTATACATATAAGTGTAATTTTTCGAGTAAATTATGTGATTTAATTTTGAAGAAGTCAATGTAATCACTTAATTTTAAATCAAGAAAGAGATTTAAGCAATTTTGAGTTTTGAATGAAAATTTTTTAAAAGTTCTAATAACCAATTAATTATACTTTTAAGTTCTAATATATTAAATTATTTAGTAAAATAAAATTTAATCAATTTGATAAATTGATAGGTTAAAATTCAAAGCTATTATTAATCAGCTGCTGGTGTTGTTGCCTATTCATCTAATATTATGCCTATTAGAACTTTCTATAACACTCATTGTTGAACAATAGCTTCTTGTCGAATAATTTTTTAAAGAAATATCGTTAGATTGTACTTTTCGTATTATTATGTCAACTCAGCATATAAGGTGGCATGGGAGTCTACTACCTAATCTTCTTTTGCAGGAATATGTGTCAAATGTGATAGACTGTATTTATTATGTTCTTTCTTCTCTAAGTTATAAATAAGGAGGACAAGAAAAGACTGTAAATTCTTTCTCTCTTTGGCCAAGCTGCCTCGCTTTTTTTACCCCTCTCTTGTACTCATTCGGTCTCCATTTAGAGACCCTCAAGCTTTGTAAGAGAAGGGATTCGATTAGTGGATTTAAATCGCTTACACGACGTCGTGGTTTTACCTCCGGACACTCAGACTTTTACATAAAAATTATTATTTTATTTCATTCTATTTTTATATATTTTTTGCATCAATAATGTCAAAATAAAAGTACTCATCATCCAGCTTTAGCGTGCGCTATGCTTTCCTCAGTTTATGCTTGGCCTGCCAAAGGAGCCACTTGACCTCATATTTAAAATAAATTTTAGCTGAACCAATTTTTTTTTTTAATTTGGGCAAAATTGATTTGAATATGAGTTTGAGTTTTGAATTAATTTAAGCTAAATGCTAACCTCAAATCTTGAGTAATGACAAATCTCTGTTATGTATATAATATATATATATATAGTATATATCATAAATGTATAAATAAATCTTAAATTTAATCAATTTTAATTTGAGAAATTTGATTTTAACTAATTTTAAATTTGAGTTGATTATATATATATTGAATCGATGATAAGTGCCTAGATATGAAGAACTGTGCTCAGAGGAAATAGTAGCATCGTTCTCTCGCCGCTATGCCTGCATTTGTGTTCGCATACAATTAAAATTCAAATATTGGTGCAGTCTAGATATGCTCACAAACAAGTAGAATCAGATTCAAAGTAGCTTACTTCAATAATCATGTAGTGATGTGATCTACTCGATGCACGCAATAATTTCTCCTCGAGTTTTAGCTAATTATAGAGGGAGGGAGGGAGGGAGGGAGGGAGAGGGAGAGAGAGAGAGAGAGAGATGCTTGGCTGCTTCTCGAGGCTCAGGCGCCATCACACGAATCCTCCCACGATAATCAACGCCTCCGATCATGCGCCACCGGCCGCTGGCTCCGCCGTCGTTAGAAACTTCAACACGCTCTACGAACCCATCTCCGATTCCGACACCTCGACCACCGTCTCTTCCTCCCAAGCGCCGACTCTCACTTTCCCAGCCACCGCCTCAGCCGCCGCCGCCGCCGCCGCCCCCGAAGCCTACGACCTTGAGGAAGTACCCGACGATCCCGACCTCATATCCTCCGCCGTGGCTTCCGGCCGCCTATTCCCCGCCTCCCCAGGCAGTTCCAACTCCATTGTCGACTCCGGCGCCAGCGCCGCCTCCATCTACCGAGGCCCCGGCGGCGCCTACCTTGCCGTGTCAACGTACTCTCTGGACCCATACTGGGACTTCCGGCGATCCATGGAGGACATAGTGGCGGCGATTACCCAACTCGGTGGCGGCGAGAATCATCTTAACCTTGCCGTCCTCCGGCAGCTTCTCCTTTCCTACCTTGCCGTCAACGGAAAGCATGCCCACAGGTACATAATCAGAGCCTTTTCCGATCTACTCCTCACCGTCTCCGCCGACGAGAAGCTCCATAGGGAATCTTGCGACGCCGGAGCAGCCGGATCTAACCTGCGCCTCCACTGCTAAAACAAAATACTCTTCTTTTTTTTTTAACTTTTTCTTGTATAATAGAGATATTATTATTATTATTATTATTATTATTATTATTATTATTATTATTATTTATATGATCTTTTTTTAATGTTACGATATAATTAAATATCAAGTTTAGAATTGATATAAATAATTTTTAAAATCTAGATGATCTGTGAGTAAGTAATTCTCTTTAAAGTGCTATAAATTACACCTTTTGGTGGGCACTTGAACATTTGTCTGTATATATTTTATGGAATTTAATATCTATTTTCATGCAAATTTTAAGTACAAAATTGATATTCAAGATTAATATTTTATTATCCAGCGTATATATATATATAT
>JAEMOT010000552.1:1143122-1154307 GCA_019297695.1 Apostasia ramifera
TATATATATATATATATATACACACACACACACACACACTTCTTAATATTTGAGTAAATTCTTGTTAATTTAATCATCTTTTTATAAATATAAAATCCGAATTTTTTATGACATCAAAAAATAGTGGATAGTATGTTATTTTTCGTTAGTTCTCAATTGATGAAACATAATAAAAAATAAACTTTACGTTATAAATTTTGATTCATTATTTATTTTAATTATTTTAATTGAACTTTAATTTAAGTTAATTTAAATTTATTTTGTTTCAGTTATAGTGTTTTAGTTTTTTTTTTAGTTATTAACACATTATTTTTTATTCAATTGAATTAATTTTATTCAAATAAACAAAAAAATATCATTCTATCACCGTAAATTAAACACAATAATCATATTTTTCATGAAATGACTATATATTCTATATCCTCAATTCCCCCATTAAAAAGATATTATATTTTTTATATTTCATCTAAAAAAATATAAGGATCGAAATACAATAGGCAACATAACATAGGAACTTTTAAGTCATTATCTAAATATTTGAAGATATTTTGAGATAAGCCTTTGCTTTTGTTATGGCTTAAATAAGTCTTCAAAAATAGCTAACTCATTTTTTTAAAAAAAAATAATTACTTACCCTTCAAAAAAAAAAATATTAAATACTTTTAATTCTTAATATTTATCTCTCACACTTTCTAAATTAACCATAAACTACTATATTGAGATCATATTATGTGCTATGTCATATAATGTGATATATGTCACTTTTTAATTTTTAAAAAATAAAAATAGTATTAATATGCTTAAAAATAAATATAATAAGTTTTATGTGTAAATAAGATAATTTGATATATATATATATATATATATATATTGTATGTAAATATCTTAAAAAGCTATTTTATAACTTAAACTTTGGTTGCTATACAAGTGACAAAATTGACCAAGTAGGACAAAGACATTTGTGAAATGTCAATATCTATGAGTTCATATCATGTGTACTCTACATTTATTTATTTTTTGTCCCTTGGCACATAATTGGCTTAAATTTGTGTGGGCCCTAGGCAAAATGAGAATCAAGATCATGATCTATTGTACAAATTTATGTTGTTTGCCTTATTTTAGTGAAGGGTAAAAATCCTCATCATAATTTCAATCAAAAAAACTCATTATAACAAAAAATCCTTACCATAATGATGTGATTAATTTGAGTTTAACAATATTAATGACTCTCCGTTCAATTAGACGATATTAGCGTGGCCTAAAACTTTTACCTATGTTTGTATTTTATATTGTTTTTATATAAAGCTTTGCCACGCAACGACGCATCTTTAATAACTGATCAATCATGAATTTTATGAAACAGCTAGTCATGAGAAAATAAAAATAAATTTTTATTCTGCAACACGAACTTGTATTTTTATACTCCTTTGTTTAGAATGTAGATCATTATATCGATACCAAAGTTTAAAAGTGGAACATTTCATTTTAAAATTAAAATTCTTTTTTTTTTAAAATGTTCTCATAGATTTAATCATATTTATGGGGATATTTATTTCAAAGATATTTACATATAAATCATATTATATTGTTAAAAATAATAAATTTTAATTAACTATATTTATTATTTATTAACTGTATTTATAGTTAATATGTGTGCCTGAGAGTCCCTGAAAATGGAATAAATCAAAATCGTAGTATTATGTTATTAAGCTATACAATGCTTTTACGTGAATCATTATTATCAGTTGTTTTTATAGTGATTATATTTCGAAAAAATATATATTTTTTTTGGAAAAAAAAAGAATTACTTAAAAAAGTTTTTTCTTTGGTGAAATGAAATCTTTAAATGAAAGAAGAAGTGAATTTCAAAATACATCTTTTGTCTCATTTCTAAACTTTTTACAAATATCAATTCATTTAATATTTGAATTATTGGAGTTATCGTTATCACGATACTTCACAAAAATTGAAATCCTTGATCAACGGAGGAACAATATTACCGTTTTTGTTCAAAAATATTTTGTTATTTTTATATGAAAATGGCATTTCACATCTAAGAGTTTGAAATAAGATTGTGTGACGTTAGAAACAATTATATTTCTTGCATTTATGCGTAAATTACCAATTTTTTAATTCTATATAAAAATGATATTTTACATATTGGAGTAGGTATATAATTAGAAAATATAAAACATGAAAAATAACATCACAGAAGATAAAAGAATTCTTTTTCTTTTTTCTTACTGTACATAATTACTTCTATAAGAATTTAAAAGTATAGAAAAAAAAAGTTTACTATTAAAAGTTTTCTATAATTAACTCCTAATTTTTTTTTAACTTATAAGTCTTAAATTTTTTTTTAATAATCTCCTATAATTTACTTAATATTATGAATAAAGTCCTTTTAATTATTACTAATATATTTCTAATTTTACGTCTTATTTTTTTTAAATTTTTAAAAATATATCATTTTTAAGTGACTCGAGATTCGGAATTAAAATACTTGCTCATTTTCAGTTAATCAATTGAAAGACTTTCAGTATTTTTTAATGTTCTATTCCATGAATCCAACCTTGAAAACATGCATGTTTTTTTTTTTTTTTTTTTGAGTGAACATGCATGTTTAATTAGACCACCGACACTGATTTTATTTTTTAATTTGAAATTTGATTATAAATAATTTAATACAAAATGATTTTTGTATTATTTCAAAATAACTAATTAAATTAAGGATAGATTACTTATAAGTCTTTACAAATTGGCATACCTTTCAAATTGATCTATAATTTTAAATTTTTCAAGTAAGATTTTTCCTATTTGATTTATATATCATTTTAGTTTTGCTTTAGCACCAATACGGTGAAAATAATAATAATTAATTTTTTTTATCACATTTTGCATTAATCTTATATCATTTTAATATAATCAACTTTATTTCATATATTATATAATTTTTAATTTTTAAGGAATAACCAAAATGATTTTTTTACTTTAAATAAAATGATTTTAATGTCAAACAATTTTAGAGTTTTTTCTTATACAGACCAAACAGTTCAGAGTTGATAAGATCTCTTCAATTCCATCAATCCATTAAGTAAAGAACAAATAATTATTCTTTAACTTAAAATAACTGCTACAACGAACAATGTAAGTTAAAAAAGAAATTTTAGATTCGCTTTGGTTTTTCGATTTGAACCGTTTAATGCACACCCTAGGACTTGTTTTTTTTTTAAATGTTAGTATTGAGTACAAAAGGAGAGAGAGTAAAGCGACAACAGCAGGGAGGAAAAGGAAGATAATTTGACTGGCTTTGTAGCCATGAATTGATTCGAGCTGCTCGGGAAAAGCACCAGTGAGCTCGAAGATTGTAGATGCAACAGTAGGAACAAATATGAACTTCAAAACCCGATGATGAGGAGACACAATGATCTTCATGAATTTCTCTTCTCATTCGACTATAAGAAATACATTTTGATAGATTATAAAAAAAGATGAGTATTATTAATGCATGGTTCCAGCGCTGTATTTCAGTCGTACACGTAGCGCTTTGAGAGACACGCTAAGTCTCTATTATGACAATTAATCACTAATCAGTGGGTTTTACTTTTGCAGGTCTCAACTATTGATCCCGAGGATTCGGCCTTCCCCAAACCTCATCCACGATGATTGAGCTACAACAGTCCCTTAACATCGGCCGCGAGGTTTCGATCCCAGCTCTACTCAATCATCGTCCACGATATTTCGGAGATCTCCTTAACCATCGACCACGAGGGTTCGAGCCATCTTCCAAGACTATCGGTGACGACGTTTCTCAGCTGCACCTGTCGCTATCAGGGTGCCACGACCGCACCATTTCCAATGTTGCACGCTCCTGCCAATCACACAAACCAAGGGCCCGCATGCTTCAGCCATCACGGACCTCAAAAAGAAGTACGAAGATCAAGGTGATAGGCTCCGTCCATTGCTTCCAGCTCCTCCAGTGGCCGACAGCAACTGAACCACTAGTGCGGGCTCAGCATCCTTTTCCGGAAGATCCGGGCGGAGCTCCACTACCTCCTGCCTATAAATACCCCTGAACGAGGCTTCAGGGGGGGCTTCTGGATCGGCTCATCTTGTTCTTCTTCTTTTCTTTACTCTGTTTTACCCTGTATTGAGCCTAAGCATCTCCTTTTTCTTGAGATATAGTGAAATACTGCAGGCTGATCCGGTTGACGTAGGGGACTTCCTCCCTGAACTACCTTAAACCTTTGTGTGCTTTTCTGGATGCTTTTCTCTCTCATTTAAGCCTTAATCATCAGGTTTAGCTTTCTATGTACCGCTGTCTCTTGGGACCCCCGACTTCTCCGTCAACAAGTATTAAACAAGTCACCCATGTAGCAGAACTCTCCTCCTATATGTGGACATGCGACTTAAACATACAAAAATAGAAAACACAGACCGACATGCGAAAATAGACTAAGAGATAGCCATCAAAATCTAAATAAGCAACAATTTTCTCCAACAAAAATTTCTAAAACATTACACCAACTGGGGGAAACAGCCCTAGCTAATCCAACCGCTCATAAAATCTTTGGCCACTGCATTAGAAACATTTGCATGTGCTACAGCTGTTCTGAAGCTTCATTGATTCCAATTTTGCATTCATTTGGCAATATACAAGTCATTGATCATGGATTCAAACTAGTAATAGATTGATAAATGATGCAATAACATGATTTTTTATATGCTAAACCACACTAAATAATGCCCATGGACACTGCCTTTCTAAAATAAACCTCATCTCTACCCACTTCCCAAGCATTATTACCTTAAAAGAAAGGAATGGATAATGCATAAATCTTCATTGGTATGAGGAACTTGAGTTATACCCTCCCCTCAAGCTCTTCTTGAAATAATTTTACCCATCTTTGAGAAAAACAAGCAAAAACCTAAAAATAAAATAGCAACATTTTGTGGTAAACACAAGTAATTCATGAAGAATTTCTCAAAAAATAAACATTACCCATGACTGTTCATATATTAGAGTAACAAAAACAACGATAATGAAACCTTAGAGCCAAACTAGTCATTCAAATCTATGTCAAGTGATTTCAAGATTATATAAAATGATCATGTCAGCTCATTTTTGTTCATCCCTTTCTCTCTTTAAAATCATGATTTGGATTCCCTTGTATCCACATTAAAGGTACAACAGAAAAGTTTCAGCTGCCAAATTTGCATACACGGAGGGTAAAACATGATTTTTAACAAGCTTTAAGTGATACAGAGCGTCATGAGGATGAATCACAGGTTTGCATCAGCTGTGTTGAGGTTTTCCAGAATGCATGACTTGACTTCTTCTGAAAGTTGAGCAAAGGGACCTGCTTTAGAGTAGAAGCTTGCCAACGATCTTATAGCTTTCTCTAGGGCGGCATATGATTTCTGAATACACACACACACAAATTTCTCAGTGACTTTTACAAGATAAAAACAATCATAATTTGCACATTTACCTACATAAACTCAAATCTTTTAAGCAGTGAATGCAACACTACTTGCAAGTAACAACTGTCATATTTGAGTTACCTAAAATAGTTTGTTGTCATGTGCAAAAATATGAAAAATTGGGTGTACAGCTGGCAAATGTAATAGTTTAGATGCTCAACACCCATTTATATACAGAACATCCCAAGTTTACATAATCAATACTTGTGTTAAGATTAAGTAATGACAATGTTATGTCTGAGTTGTTATAAGGTTTTGATATCCTGTATGTATGTAAATTATGATGATAAACATTTAGATGTGAAAAGTTAATGTAATGTTATGCATGTAAATCTCCCAAGAAACTAATACCATGTTGGCCTAGTAAGAAAAATATTTTGCTATTTAAGTTCTCGAAATCATAAAAGTATTGTTTAAACTAGACTACCGTAACAGTAACAGAAAGGAGGCAATAAACTTACAAGGTAAGTTCGGACTCCAAAAAAGTCACGAACTGAGAAACTTTGGATACGATTCATTTATTACTCTATCCTATATAGTCTTCCAACGTGTTCCTTATTTTCATCTTACTAGCTATGAATAAATCACTAATCCAATCTGCACAAAAAAGTAAAAGGGTAGATTAGGAACTTGAACCATGGGTATAAATGGCTTTTTGCTTTTTTATAACATATATGTTCCACTTGAAGGACCTATTTGCATATTATCTATAACTACATGATCAGTTTGGTTAATTTGGAAACTAGAGGGATGTAATTGCACATGTGGGTAAACTAGAGAAACCCAACTGCTATTACCCTTTTAATTTTTTTTCCAATTCAGCCCCTACTCTATTACCATTTCCAACCTTATGTATATAATACAACTTAACCTTCTTTGAGGCCTTTTGATTTTCTCCTTTTTTTAGGTTTTTTTTGATAAAAACATGTTTTTCTTCTTCCAAACAATGTTGAATAAATCTCCATATTTCCCATATCTACGTCCTGAGTTTCAAGTAGAAAATATGCTCATTTTTCTTTTTTCTAACTAAGAATATTTAAATAATCACAAAAGCAAGATGTTTGAAATATAAACGAATATTTGAAGATGATCTAGGTAAATTGCAAGATTTTTTTAAAAGATTCATAGAAGATAGATGATAAAATTTTACCTCATCGACCACAACTTTCTGTCCCCTCCAACTATTTAAGTACTCACGGATAGACTCTTTTGCAGCATCAGCACTTCTTCTAAATTTAGCAACGTCCTTTGCGTCTTCAGCTAGCGACTCTTTAAGTGTTTTTACCACCTCTCTTGCAGCTTTCAAGTAAGCCTTTGGCAGAACTTTTCCGGTCTTTGTTTTCTCATTGGGATCAAAGAGAGATTTAACTGCTCCAACAACGCCATTCTCTCCTTCATCGTCCTGTTCCTTTTGCTCTTCAGCTTTTGCTAGTGAGATGATGCTTGGTGAAGAAATGAAGCACAATAAAGTGCTACTGCTAAGTATGGCTTGCCGTCTACAATGTAAACTTTGCTGAGAAGCTATGATGGAAAGTTGTTGTGATTGTGGTTTATCTGCTCTGTTCCATCGTTAAAGAAATATTCAGCACTTCATTGAGGAGCAAGTATATTAAGAGACAAAGTGCAGATTAGATATTACCATCAGTTAGGCATCCTGCCTTCCTTTCAATTTGTTTAGAAGAAAACCAGCAGCAATTCTCCAGTAATGACAAAGAATTGAGCATTATCTCAAGTTCAATGGCAACCAATAGCTTCCTAGATTGCCTGCTCATAACAGTAAGATAAAAATCAGCTACTAAGGTAGCAGAAATTCAAATTCATTTTCAAATAAAAAAATGCTTGCGGTTTAGATGAGTAGTACATGGGCCATGGCTAGTAATTAGAGTTATTTTAGGAAGTAGTTAATTATGCAATTATAGAACCATAAGAAATTTATGTTGTAAAGATGCACATAGGAGTCATTTAGGTGAGAATAAGATCACCCTTTATTCTCAAGATTCTTAATTATCGAAGTTATTTGTAGTCATTTTAGAATATGAATGAACAAAATATCCGAGGTATAATGTCTAAGTTGACCCGGTATCCATAATAACAACTAATTACTCTGCCTCCAGTCATATAAATGATGTGAATACACTATTAAATAAGGTTTTGCATAGTAAATAGTGTATGTGAAACATCTCGAACCTCATAATGCACTAACACCCAGCAGCCATTTCAACAGGGAGTAGTGAATCAAAAACAAAGGATTTGTTTTCATTGTATTAAAAAAAATATACCTAATTATCAAATTATTCAGAAAAAATAAAAGAGAACAGTGACAGAAATGCCAATCAAGTACAAAGGTCAGTTAAGATTACATTTAAATATGAGTTGAAAATATAACAGTTTCAACAAGGCAAAAGTAAGACTTAAGATTAATGCATTATAGAACAAGCAAACACTATAAGAAACATTAAAGTCTTGTGTAAGGTGTTATTAGCATTATTTATACCTTTCAATTGTCAATCAATATGTATATGAGTAATAAAGAAATGAAAATTGCATATTTCACCAGCTAGGAAGCCTGCGCACCAAAGATTTGAACTCCGTCCGTAGTTATCAAAAAAGAATAAACTTTGACACTATTATCAAAACACAAAGGAAGAAACAAAGTTGCTTGCTTCTTTTCCCCAAAGAAGAGAAATTACTACACGTAAAAAATATCAGCTTTATGAATCAGGTCACTCTTCCTACAGAAATTCCTCCTAGATTTCAATATCATAAAAAAAACATTATACCATCATTACTATATGTATCATAATATTGAGCAATAAAGAAATCACGAGAAATATAATGTAAGGGAGGTTTGCTTCAATGTTATTATGATGATATGTCTGTTATTGAAATTTTTGATTATTTGGTCTAATAGTACATTTATATAACATCGTAAAAAATTATAAAATTACCACTTTAAAATGGCATCGAGATGCATCAAGATGTCATTGTAGAATAATGAACAAATATGAAAAAGAATTAATTTTCTATTATCATATTTTAATATAATAGCATGAATCAAACACCCCCAAAGTATTATCAAAATAAGAAGTTTAAGATGGATATGTGATAAGAATATATGATGGATAAAGCAAAAATTAATTATATAAAAGAAAATTTTCAGAAAAACATATTAGTTATTTGTTTGTAAAATTATTTTTAATTGGGATTAAAGATAATATTTGATGTGATATTTTTATTTTGAGATTTGTGAAAATTTTGAAATAAAGTTAGCATTATTTTGAAATGTGTGTAGGATGCAAACAAAAATTAATTTTTATTTTGAAAGTTATGTAGAATATGAAATAAAGTTAATTTTAATATTAGAGTCTATGTATGATTTGAAATACTGTTAATTAAATGTTTAAATTTGTGAATGATGCAATCCTAAGATTTATTTTAACACATATTAAAACTAACCAGGGTAGAAGGCAAACAAACAGATATTATAGAAATAGACCTAGGTGATATGGACATATAGAACATAGAGAAAGAGGAGCATCACTTAAATGAGAATAGCATTGTGGTTAAAGGAATAGGCAAAAAACAGGTATGCCAAAAGAAACTTGGATAAATGTTATACAAAAATACTTAGATGAGTTGAAGTTAACATCATTGGTTCCATTGACAATGACTAACTAGTAAGACAGGATCCTTAAATACGATACTTGTCACACCCTCATTTTCAAGGACAAATCATCCATAAAATAATGGGCGAGTTACAGTTAGAATTACAGAACATATTATAAGAAAAATGTATCTTTATTAATCTGAGAATAGAATTACACAAGTTCAGGTACTATATAGGTCACCCAGAGTAACCTTAGGCTAGAATACAAGAAGATAATGTAAATATACTAGGAGATAAGGGAGGATATCAGTGGGTCCATACGAGATATAGGGAAACATCGTCCCTAGGAAAATTTACAGTCTTCTTCTGGCGATAAATTATTTACCTGAAAGACAAGAGTCAGTCACACAGACCAAGTAAACGACCTTCACCTTACAATAGGCCATATGAAGTCATATAGCTCAATTTATTAACAGACCAGATTATCAGATTATCATGTAACTTATCATGTTTCATGCTATGCAAGTATAATAATTTTTATATTAAAGAATGATTAAAATCAGCAGTTATACGTCACTAGTGTGACAACAGCAGTAGCAGATACGTCTCTATTGTGACATCAGAATAATAGAATGCATGTACGTCACCAGTGTGACATCGGAATAACAGAATGTAGGTACGTCACCAGTGTGACATTGGAATAACAGGATGCAGGTACGTCCCCCACAAGACGCCACGCGTCCAGAAGGTGGTTCGTCAACCACCGGGATCTCAGCGCATCATAATATCATATATCTCAGGATACATGAGTCCAGTGTAACCCAGTATAATATCTTGACATAAAGCCCAACAGAATATCGGCATAAAGCCATGCAGAATATGCAGAATATAGTTACAACAACAACAACCAAGCCTTAATCCCATTAGGTTGGGTCAGCTACATGAATCCATTGTTTCCATTGCGCCCTATCAGTTACCAAATTCTTATCTAAGTCTAAATAACTAAGATCACTCCTTATAATTTCTTGCCATGTCTTTTTTGGTCTCCCTCTTCCTCTTTGTACATGGGCAAAATCCAATAACTCAATTTTTCTAACTGGAGCTTCAATCGGCCTACGATTTAGATGTCCAAATCATCTAATCAGAATATGCAGAATATAGCTCACAAAATATAATTGATATTATTTGTATATTAGTTATTTTAATTTAATAATCACAATGTCCTAGGTTCAGTAAAAATTGTTTACCTGAACGAGAGGCGGTAAAAGTTTGCTGGTGGATGACGTGTTCCCTGATTAAGTTCAATATGAATAATCACTATTGGCTTAAAAGTTTGCTGGTGGATGACGTGTTCCCTGATTAAATTCAATATGAATAATCACTATTGGCTTAAAAGTTGAAAATATTGACTTATGTTACTTAGATTAATTAGGTCAGACAAGCCAAGTAGATTAAAACTAGTCAATATAGGCCAAACTAGTTCAAATGGGTCAAACCAGGTCAACTTGGGTCAAAACTGAGTCATTTTAGGATAATGAGCCAAATGAGTCAAACAGGTCAAATCAGATCAGCCGAGTTAACTCAGGGCAAACGGGTTAACTCAGGTCAAATAGGTTAACTCGAGTCAAATGGGTTAACTCGTTTTTTAACGAGTCAACACGGGTCATCTTGGGTCAAACGGGTTAACTTGATTTTAAATGGGTCAACACAGATTTATCAGGTTTGATATGGGTTAAGTGGGTTGACATAAGTTTAAACAAGTTTATCACCAGTTAAACTAATCAAATTGGGTCGACAAAAAAAATTGCCGAATGTACTTTAAACTTAGTGAGACAAGGATTCTTACCTCTTCTAGCAGAGTCTTGCCGCTGGAGGAGAGTCGTACCAAGATGGGCTAAATACATAGAGGTGAATTGGAGGTTGTGGATTCTACCTGAGGGCTTTGTGGCCTATTTATAAGGAGATGTGAACTTATTAGGGCGGGACCGTTGGTGGTTGGTGATGTGAATTTAATAGGGCGGAACCGTTGGTGGGTGAGAAGGTGGGAGGAAGGTAAAGGAGGTAATAAATAAATATATATATATATATATATAT
>JAEMOT010000553.1:8685-19426 GCA_019297695.1 Apostasia ramifera
AATTTCATAAATTTTGCTGTCATTTTTATTAAAGATGACAAGGTTAAATATAATAAATAAAAATAGATTAAATATTCATAAACAGATACGTAATAACTTGGTTTGTCGTTAAATTATGTAAAGTAATTTATTTATTTGATATTATAAGATTATAGCCCATTATAATTTGTTTTTGGAAGACTTTGATTTAATATTATCTTAATATTATATTATATTATATATAAAAAATAATTATTTAATTTAATAATATCTATAAATAATTTTCTATAAGATTATAAAATTATTAGTCAAAAGATAATATTTAGACATCATGACATCTATATTAAATGATATAACACTATGATAACAATGAACCAAACGTTTTATTAGATTGATGAAGTAATAACAACGTTAAAAAAAGCAAGCAGAACATTAATTTATAGATAATTTTGATTAATGTTTGTGAACATTCGTAAAAATAAATAAACGTATTTGAGGGAGATAATATTCAACATCATATATTGTACATAATAGCTAGTGAAACGAACAGTTTTCCCATTAACAAAAGAAAAGTTATAAACTCCCTTAACAAAAAATTAGAAATAGTTACAGTATCTCACATGACATGATAAAATAAAAAAAAAAAAAATTAAATAACACTCTAACTCAAAAAAATACTAATGTAAATTAAAAAATAAACAAAAAGAAGAATGATCCCAACGATTTACATTCTTATAAGTATATCATAGAGAATTTTAAAAAGATAATATAAAGATTCTTCTTAGTTCTCTCAAACTATATCCAGTATATCGCAAGATCAGATAATCTAATCACTTGATTAGATAGTTCAATCCTAGTTCGATCAATCGTCAGATCGACCTTCCCTTGGGACATTCTATTATTCCCTTGGTACGAAACGATCACTCATCGGATGGTCAAGATTATCCCATTTTAGGATTTGAAATCTTTATTCTGATCATTCGTTGCCACCACTGAAAAGCAATTCGAACGGTAAATAGAGGGCAGCGAGCTTTTGCCTCGCCCTCGTAGGTCAGCCTAATGATATATAACAATTAGTCGATTCATTGCTCTTTAAAAAATTGCGACGTCAGAAACAAAGAAAAAGGAGGAACGATAGGCTTCGTCGAGAGCCTAGACGATTAAGAGGGCGCCACTCCTCTTATTGGCTCCATACCTCATCAATGTGCTGTTTAAATTCATTTACATATCTGTAGATAAATGTGTAAGTCAACAATAACATATAACAGAGAGGTTTACTTCCATTTATTCCTAGAACAGCTCAGTAGAGCCCATCCTCCATCAGTGAACCCTTTGGAGAAAGGAACAAAGGGGCTTGGATTGCAATCATTAATATGCTTCCTAGCCCATGTGATGACTTTGGGACCATGCGGAGTCAGACATTTGGGCCAGCGTGACAACACCTATACTTGAAAAGTATAATAATTTACCTACATTTTTAAATATTTAAGATAAATTGCATTCAAACTCCTGAAAAATATCACAAATTTATCCTAATTTTTTAAAAAGTTTAATTTAAATTCATAAGATTGTAAAAACACAATAATTTTAATTCTAATTAAAACATAATTATTAATTTTATACTAATATATTATAAAATTATTCTCATTTATTAATTTTTAAAATATAATTTTAAAATATTTTTATTTTTATTTTTAAATTTTAAATTTTTAATACAGAAAAAATAATAAATTAAATTTTAGATTTTTATTAAAATTTTAAATAATAATAAAGATAAAGTGATGTAAAAGTATTTTAGCATATATAAATGATTTAAACTAGTCAAAAATTATTCAAATTTTATATATTTATTAAAAAAATTAATGAAATAATAAAATTCTGAAAAATAAACTAAAATTGTAAAGCTTTTACAACTTTAGAAACTCAAATAAACGTTCAGATAAAAAGTTAGAACCAATTTATAATGCTCAATTATGATAGAAGAAGTGACGACCTATAAGAGCACTAAGACTCAAATAAGTAGACGCCATTAACCTAAAAACTTAGAACAATAGATAAAGACTTATATCAATACCATAACTTTGAACTAACAATATGGGATACCAACTCGTATATATCTTAACAAAACTTTGGAGCTTCCCCACACTCGGTTCGTCGTGATTAACTCTAGGATGATAGTTTTGGCGAGCATTTTCCAATTCAAATTGTTCCTCTATTGTTCGATGAATGAATATTCTCTCTCGCTCTTGATCTCGGGTAACGTTTTAGAAACTATTGCTCGAATCAGAAGAATTGGTCTTGTAGCCGAATGCATCACCATATGGGACGATAGAATAGATCCCAGAGCACTGAAAACCCACCTCTAGGAATTAATCCTCTGAAAGAAATTCACATCATGCTGATAAATGATCAATTTATAACAAAATTCAGTTTATGTTTCATCTAACAAACATCCAAATGTATGAACTTCTAATAAAATTACAATGAGACTTTAAAAAGCTGCAAATCTATATCATGCTGCAATAAAGCCAGTCGTTCACAATAAATGCTACCGGGATCCTCTCAGCGCTGATGGTAATCTGCTTGGTGAACCAAAATGATTTTAGTTCCAACTGAGTCAATCGACTCTGACTCAACTCAACTCAACACGATTTGTTCCATCAACTCAGCACTCGACTCAACTATGACAACTCGACTTAGCCAATGGATCGTCTCAACTAGAATTGACTTGGCCAACAAATCAACTCAGCTATCGCAACTCAGCTCAAATCAACTCAACCGACCCAAATGATTTAACTGGATACAACTCAGATGACTAGCTGACTCAACTCAACTCCTTGACTCGGCTCAACTTAACTCACTCAACTCAGCAGTCTCAACTCAACTCACTAGACCAACTCAAATCAGCAGTCTCAACTAGACTTGGCTCGGCCATCTTGACTCGACTCGACTCGACTCAACTGAGCTTGACTCCGCCAATTTGACTTAACTCAGCTGAGTTGACTCGACTTAACAGTCAACTCGACTTCACTCGGCTCAACCCAGCTACTTGACTCGGATCGGCTAGAATCGGCAACTCGGACGTTGACTCGGTTGACTGAACTCGGCGACTCAGTTGACTGAAATCGGCGACTCTGACTGAACTCGACCGACTCGGACGTTGACTCGGTCAGTTAACTCGTCCAACTAGGCTGTCGACTCGGCCAAGTTCCATTGAATCGGCAAGTTAACTCGGCCGCTGACTCTGACTCGGTCGTCCTCAACTCGGCGACTCGGCCAATTAACTCGGCCGAGTCGACAGTTGAGTTCCCTGACTCGGTCGGCTAAGCCAAGTTGTCTGCCAAGTAGGCCTGTCAACGGATCGGATTCGGATCGAGTTAACTCCGACCCGGATCTAAATTCATATATGTCGGATCGGGTCATGGTCGATCCATATCCTCTTAGGTCGGAAATCGAATTGGTTCGGAACTCGAATTTTCGGATTTAATTCATTTACAATAAAAGTAGTTATCTTTAAATTATTTTAATAATTAAATTTAAAATAATGTTAATTTATTGGAAATAAAATAAGAGAAGAATATTATATTTTTATGAATTAATTAAATATTTTAANTTTTTATTTATTAATTATAGTGACGCTTTTTAGTTGAGCCTTCCCACAAGAAGATTATTAGCCATAATATATCCCTGTATGAACTACAAATTAGATTACATAAACGGATCGGATTTTAAACGGGTCGAGTCAATGGTAATCCATATCCGATCCATTTATTTGTAGATGGATCGGGTCAGTAAACGGGGCGGATTGGCGGGTCAAAAAAAATTCATTTGGGGGTTTAATCGGATCGGAACTCGAATCGGATCAGGTCATGATCCGATCCATTGACAGGTCTACTGCCAAGTCAACTCATCTCGAACAAGTTGATAGTTGGCTCGACTCAAACATGGGGTCAATCTCTCGCCCAATGTCCTCTCAGTCTGGCTTCGCTGTGGAGATCCGATAAAAAATGAACATTCAAGAGGTGAGCTAACTTCTACATTGAGTGAGCTATCTCCTCTTCTAACACCAATAGAATACTCCTTCATCCAATCACATCTTGTTGCTTTTCTAGTCAACTTCTACTGCTCCTCTATTCCATATACGTTGGCTTCATCTGCAAACCCAACAAAGGAAAGTGAAGACATTGTCGTGTTCATCATTTTTAAGGTACCCACAACTACAAACTCTTGTACCACTTGCTGCTCGAAAATTCTGATGAGCTTGTTGTTGATGTGAAACTAATCTTCTCACAAGATCTTATACTTGAAAACAAATGAAGAACAAATAATTTTGATGTGTTTAAACTATGAAGTTGCCATAAGCCAAAAAAACTAGTTATAAATTTGGACGTTTTGAGCTCCTACACTAATGAGTTACTAAAGTGTAGACCTATTCTAGGTGGCTAATAGAGAAGAATACTTATCTACTATGTTCTTTTTCTTCTTCTCTTCAAAGACTTTAAGAGGGTGAACTTCCTCTAAATATCTTTGTAGTCGTATTTCACCTCCAATGATGGATCACTACATAACTACTAAGTAGATCTCTGTTTCACCATAGTAGCATCACATTACATTAACATAACTCTTTTGTTGCTCTTCTCTGCTCCTTCATATTAAGAAAAAAAGGAAATAATTCCTCCTCTAGATTGATGAAAATAACCCTCCATATCACAGCCAAAAGTGGAGATTTCTATATAAGGTCCCGCAGGAGACTGACAAGAACACTCCTTGATAATTGTCTGCAAATCTATAAATCTTCTAGAACACAGGTTCATTTCTCCAAGTGACTCTCTTTTTTAAGAATAGACGCACGAATGAAGGAGCCACCTTAAAGGGCCACCTTCCTTGAGGATATTTGCATTCAAGAACCTCATGTCATCATTTAGGAATTTCATCCATTAAAGACTTACTTTAGCCAGCCAACCTCATCAAAGAGCACTTTCTTTCATAACGGTTCATTGTTTAGGACGAATAACCTTCTCAAAGAACACCTTCTTTGAGACCATAATTCGAGAAAGTTTTCTTCGACTTTTTTGTCTTTCTCATCATAAAGACGGATACATCAATACACAAAACTGCTATTAGATGTTAATTGCATCACGAATCACAATTCTCATAATCAGTGGAGTCGGCCACAAAGGATTGGATGGCTGATGTTACCAAAGCTAGCCCAATCCCAGTAATTCTCTAGAAACAGATAACTGCAAAAATATGCAAGCTTTGTCAAACTCTGCAGCAAGACTATAGATATTATTACTTAATTTCACAAATATACGACAAACTAAGCAAAATTTATAGTTCATGAAAGCACTGTATGTCATAGATATTATTACTTAATTTCACAACTCCTAAAAGCTGGCACATTAAGAAATCATATAAGCTTGGTCCAAACATCACATAGGCATATATGATAACAGCATTTAATTTCATTGAAATAAAATACATAATGTCGCGCATCACTTAAATAAAAGAATCATGTAAGACACATGAACGGAAAGTTTACATTTATTTTCTCAAATTAATCATAAAAAACCCATGTTTTTATCTTTGGCTCTTTCAACAAACAGTAAAATACACACCAGATAGAGTTTAAATTGTACCAAGTACTGAAATTTCAATCAAGTACCAAAAATAACTGAACCAAACTTATGCGAAATAGCATAGAAGAAATTATAGAATGGCATATTAAGAAATCATATAAACTTGGTCTAAACATCGCACAAGCATATCTGGTAATAGCATTTAATTTTATTGAAATAAAATACAAAATGTCATGCATCACTAAGATAAAATAATCATGAAAGACACATGAACTAAAAGTTCACATTTTTTTTTTCAAATTAATTTAATAAGAAACCATGTTTTTATATTTCACTTAGTGGGGACACGGACCAACATTGAATTGGACGATCAGGATGACGTCATGTGCTGAATCAAAATTCAAATTAATTAGAGCTATTGGAGATTTCTATATTAGCTTTATTTAGATTTGATTTAATTTAATTTAGAGCAAATTTAGGAGATTTGAAAACTCATTATATTTGGAGCTATTTTATTTTATTGTAATAGAATTAGTTTCATATTTATTTTCATTTGTTTGGTATTTTATTTCATACATTTGATATTATATTTTCAAATTTTTTTATGGGATTTCTCTATATAAAGAGATGGTCTTGCATTATAATAGAAAGTAACATTTAATGAATGAAATTATGTTTGAGCTTTCTCAAAACCTAGATCTAGGTTAAGGAGTCAATATTCCGGTGAAGGAAAAGGTAAAGCTTGCGTCTGGTGAGAATCCTCAAATTAGCCTAGTTACCCACTTTCAAAAAAAAACTCCTCTATCCATTGCTCTCTCTCTCTTCGGATCATCTTCGAGCGCATCCAGCACTTTGCACGCTTGCCCACCTTTGAAGCTCGCCCGACTCCGACGGCTGCTACCTCCTCGTTCCTCACCTCTGACATGTGCCCACTGCCCACCTTTGCTACCCGCTGCCTCACCGACCAGCACGAGGTGACTAGCCATTTTCTTTGCCGCTCGGCTAGCTACTTCGCCCGAGTAACATGCCACTCGAGCACGCCGACTTGAGCCGCCTATCTCACTTGCATCATTACTACTTGAATTTATTTGATTAACATATAAATTCTTTCATGAATCCAATTAATCTGATTATTTGATTTTAATACGAATTATTTGCTTGACTTGGATTATTTATTTGGCTCTAATTGCATGACCCAATATATATTTCAGTGACAATTACTGTTAGATTTAAGTGTGAGATATATGTCCTAAATTCTTCAATCTCGGACTTGATTTATTGAATTTAAATTGACGCCCTAATCTAATTTGATAAATTTCTATTTTATCAGACGATCCAGCTTAATTTTAATTTTAAAATATTTTAAATTTGCAGAATTTAAGAATCTTATTTACCATATAATTTATTTAAAAAATATTTTGCGCTTAATTAAAAATAATTTGCTAATTAATTTTGTTTAATATAAATATAAAATAATATTTGCATTATTTTTCGTCCAGCGTTATGACTCCCTCAACAAACAATAAAATACACATCAGAAAAAGAATATAGATTGAACCAAGTGCTGAAATTTCAATCAAGTATCAAGGTAACTGAATAAAACTCATGAGAAATAGCATTAAAAAATTATAGAACAGTTAAAAAACTTATTAAATGAATATTAAGCTTACAGTTCTAATACTACATATATATATATATTCCAGCTCTGCGATGTATCTCATTGGCCCTTGTATTTATGAAAAAGGCAATAAAGCGTAGACAATAGAGCACTTAGAGCGTGTAACGTGCTAGAGGGAGATGGTACAAAATTAGATTCTCAATTAATGCTTGAGAAAAAAGAAAACCATTAATCATTTACAAAGTGGACTGCTTACAAAAGATGCCGTTAAACATTGAAGGTTTAAGTATGAGAATGCATAAAATTTAGGTCTATCAAAGGGGGAAAAAAATAAAACAGATTTATGCTAAAACAATATAAGCACAATTGTTTTGATTTATAAGCAAATATAAATCAAAATAATGCATTTCAACAATGGTTATTTATTCATAAGTCTCATTTTATCAAGTTCAAAATATTATCACTAATCACAACCAAGATTATCTAACACTAAGTACTCCACATTCTATAGCAATTTAGTGGCGACTGTCATAAATTCCCTTACTAGAAAACTGCATCAGCAAAGAAACTCTACCATAACAAAGCAATAAATCATATATAAGAATCGATTATAAACAATCAGAACAAAACAAAAGCTCTAATTCACCCACTTCTTTTTCATGATCATTAGTGTTTATTAATGATAAAATAATCGAAATGAGACTTATGTGACTTGTAATTAAAGGAGGGAAAAGCTAGTAATAGGAAGGTTCTTATTTACACATCGAATCCAATCAAATATTTTAAAATATGTAATTGATTAATTTACAGTGTATATACTGCTTTCAAAATATGTAATGGATTAATTAAAATGTATCTATTTGTCTCTGAATTTGTCTAATGTAAATAACTTTGCTATAGAAATAATTTTTCTCTTTCAAAATATTATAGCAGTAGAATCAAATACAAAGTAGAATTAAAAGTGTGCCCCTCTGTGTGTTTAATCTTTAATAATAAAACGTAAAATTTATAAAAGAATATGCTAGGATATGTTTCATTAAGAGCTAGTCATAATATGCACATCAAGGATTAGTTATTCAAAAGAGAAAATAGAACATCTCGATGATTGCTACAAGAAATAGAACTAATAGAACAAACCATGCAAATAATATTTAATTTTTAACTTTTTGGCAATTCTGATAAAATAATACCTGTAAACGTTCTCCTAAAGGTTTTTGAAGTAAGATCCAACAATACCATTCAAGAAAACAAAATCATTAATGCAATCTCTCTTGTTAAACGTATTCCAAAGGCATTTATAGGCTTTCCAAAGTTTTGTAAAGGTTTGCATAATGACAATCAAAACAAATGACAAAAAATGAATAAAACATCAAAAGCAATCCCACCTTCACATTTTGTTTACTAAGGGAATCCCCGGCATCATTTTGTTGGTTAAAATATATATATATATAATGAACTTTTCCTAATATTCCTTAATAAAAAAAGTTGAAGACTAAGTAGAAATTCCCCTCTCATGAAACTGCATTAATTAAAGGAACTCTCACATAATGAAACAATAAGAAGTATATAAGAATAGATAGCAAATAATCGGGTATTTAAAGAGCACATCAGGCCGCATCATAGAATCTAAAGACAACCACAAACAGTGGGAACAATAATTAAATTAATGCCAAAGAATGAATAAACAATTAAAAGTGCATCACCTTCACATTTAGTTTGCTAAGAGAATTTCTTGCTTTGTTTGATAAAGTTTGATAAAGTCGAACGTTTTCAATTCTAGATAGATAAAATTTTCAGAACAACTATCAAACTTAATCCATGCAATTCCAGAAAATAAACTATCAAAAATTAAGATGAAGTTTATGCTTAAGGCGAAAATGGAATCCTTGGAGGTGCATGCATAGGTAGAATAAAGAGGAATTTTTGGTTGATGATAGTACCTGAAATACCTCATGCCGGCTTTACGCGCAGAGGGAGAGGAGGTTAACACTCCTGCATCGAGATCTATCTCCCGGCAGCATTCCAGTGCAACCTTAGGAAGTTCGCCGCTGCGTGCCGTCGCTCGCAACGGGCCGCCACGCCCAAGGTGTCGTCTGGACTGCTCCCACGAACCCGCCGCCGTGTGCCATCGCTCGCAATCGGCCGCCCCGCCAACGGTGTCGTCTGGACGGCTCCCGCGGCCGCGAGGGTTTCGATATCTCCCTGCCTGGACTTGGGCTTCCTCAAATTGAGCGGAATCATGCCACCTCCTGGTCTGCCCTCCGGGCCTTCCGACTCCCCTAGCCACTCCGTCTCTCCACACGTCTGGCCTTCCCCGGGGGATGGGCGTAAACCCATGCGATCCGAAACGCGAATCAGGAGACTTCTTAAACGCGCTTTGCCCTGTTTGGTGCATGGACCAGAATTAAAATAGTATTAATTTAAAAAATAATAATAATAATAATAATAAATAATTTTTTAATTATTTTACATAAAATTTAATATAAAAAATAATATTTTATTTTATATATTTAATAATTTTTAATAAAAATATAAATTTTATTTAGATCAAAATACTCGGTTCGAATATTTTAATTTAGAATATGAAATAAAATTAATATTTTATTTTAAATTATTAAGTATGTAAAGTAAAATAATATTTTTTATATTAAATTTATGTAAAATAGTTTAAAAAATTTATTTATTATTATTATTGTTGTTTTTTAAATTAATATCATTTTGATCATGTTTTGATCCTCGCGTTAAACAGGATTTTTTCTTAAACGCGCTTTAGCGTTTTTTTTTAACCCATCACATATACAATAACTATTTGATTTTTTTCGTTAATAAAAAAAAACTATTTGATTTTATTTGGACGGTACGCCCTCAAAATACAATAATTTGTACTCTTATAAA
Organism: Apostasia ramifera; assembly: GCA_019297695.1. Taxonomy (NCBI): domain Eukaryota; kingdom Viridiplantae; phylum Streptophyta; class Magnoliopsida; order Asparagales; family Orchidaceae; genus Apostasia; species Apostasia ramifera. The sequence goes on from JAEMOT010000553.1 coordinate 18,757, forward strand.
ATAGCAATACTTAATAGCTTTTTATAAATGATCCTAATTTTTGAATTTAATTATGATTATTATGTGATATTATTGTCACATATATACAAAAATTATTTTTATTCATATGACATCATTGCTGCATACAAAATTTTAATTAGCTTTTATTTGGGATCAGTTTTAGATGCATACAATTACTCATTATAGAAAAGTAAATTGCATCTCAATCCATGAAATTAGGTCTCATTGCAAACAGGCTTAGAAATGGTGAATTTATAGTTGAATTAGTTATAAATGGGTCTCAAGTATTCTATCTGGATTTCTACATGGCCCGTATAGGTCGGAATGTAATTTTCAATTATGTACCAATAAACAAAAAATAAAAAATTTTGATACGATTTGCCCTTTGTTTTCTAAAACTGTGTGTGATTCATTCTCCAAATATCTACAAACAACATTATATTTATTTTTTATGCGTATTTATTAATTACAAGTTTTCTCAAAAAAAAAAGAAAAAAACTTTCTCAATCACCTAATTTGGAGATTAATTCTTAGAATGAATTAATGTTAATACAAAACTTAATGGAGGGATTTATTCGTAACTTTCAGCCAACCTCAGAGAACCATTTGTAGAGGATACAAATCATTTTTACATCTTACAAAATATATATATATATATATATATATATAT
>JAEMOT010000553.1:20579-55537 GCA_019297695.1 Apostasia ramifera
ACTAATTTAAATAATAATAATAATAATAAATAAAATTTTTTAATTATTCTACACAAATTTTAATATAAAAAAATATTATTTTACTTCACATACTCAATAATTTTTAATAAAAATATATACTTTATTTCACATCCTAGATCAAAATATTCAAATCGAGAATTTTAGTCTAGGATGTAAAATAAAACTAATTTTTTATTAAAAATTATTGAGTATGTGAAGTAAAATAATATTTTTTTTATATTAAAATTTGTGTAGAATGATTAAAATTTTTTATTTATTATTATTGTTATTATTTTTAAAATTAGTATCATTTTGGTCCTAATTTGGTCCTATTTAGTCCTCGCGTCAAACAGGGCTAAGATTTTCTCTTGTTCTGGTTGAGTCATCAATTTTATTTTTCTATTAATTTATTACGAAAAATAATATCATTACTTGATATAAATAGATTATGTAAAAGCTTTAGCTACTTTTAAGTGCTTGAAGCTATTAAATAGAGAGTATTATTTTATAATGAGGACAGCGACTTGCACCAAACAGCATGGTTCTTTGAAAGAAAGAAAGAAAAGGAGAAATAATAATAATAATAATAATAATATTATTATTATTATTATTATTATTATTATTATTATTGTTATTAAGAATAAGAAGAAGAAGAAAAATGCTTATAAAAAAGAGATCTTATCAAAATTAGTTCTAAGTAAAATTTTGAGGACCTTGAAATTAACTTTATTGAAGGTGAAAAGGTGAATAATAGTTTCCAGTTTTTGAAAAAAAAAATTACGTAAATGATTAAATTTGAAATTTAATTTTGACATGCAAAGCTAATCTCAAAGGATTTTTTTTTTTAATTTCATCTTTGGATAGAAAAGATTTAATTATTTTCTAAGTCCACATATTAAATCGACATAGAGATCAATTATAGACTTTTTTTAATAGTAGATCAATTATACATTTTAGTTAGTCGTTAATTAGCTCCTTTTTTATAAATTTACTTGATATTTTTTATTTTTTTAAAAAAAATAAAATTTTTGTAATTGTTCGACTTTCTTTTGTTGTATGATGATTGAGGGTCCAATGAATAAATTCACTAAAGAAAATTCTTTAAAAGAAAGTTGATAGCTATTTGGCTGATTGTGAATTTGTTTGCCTCAATTACATCCAGATGCTTGAGATTTGCATCTCTTTACACACAGGTCCACAACTTTGAAATATTGCCTTCAGATCCTCCAAGTTCACGTCAGGCTGCATTCAGGTTTTCTAGCCAACATAAACATAATCAAATTATAAAAGTCTTTTTTTTTGTCTCTCCCCCACTCTTTCTTATGAGTCTTTCTTTCATATCGCTAGCTTCTTATATAAGATTGCCGACAATATTGCTAATAACTGTCACTAGAATCCTCTTGCTTTCTTTATCTCTTGTCATTTTTTCTTTTTCTCGCTCTCTCTCTCTATTTTTCTCCACTTAGTCAATTTTGTCTTTGAGATATAATTTTTTATGGTCATTTTTTTTTATTTTTTATAATTTTTTATAGTATATATAATATTTTTGCAAAACAAAAAAGTAAAGACAATGAACGTATAGCATAAAAATAGAAATTAAAGTCAATAAATTTATGAATAATTTTTGAGATAAAATATAAAAATATGCCTAATCGAAATCCACAAAAACTTGGTAGATGATTTGATTTTTGACCATAAGGTTTTGAAAGAAGCGAATTTTTGAAGTTTATATCAATTTATTAGTTAACTATCTGCGTTGAGCATAATTTCCTTTTAATATGTTTTTTTTTTTTTTTTTTTTTTTTTTTTTTTTTTGAAGGCAGGCGTGGCAGGGTGGGAGGGTACTTACAACTCACATGCTAATTTTAGTTATCGTCTTTTATTTTAATTCAATTAAAAATAATATATGTAATTAAAATTGCATCTATTTTTTAAATAATAAAATTTATCATTTATATTTTTTAAATTTTTTTTTATTTTAATTTTTATTTATTTTTAAATTTTTTATTTATAATTTTATTATTATAAATCTTTTTTTAAACAAGCTATATGTAATCTTAATTAAATATATTAATTTTAATTGAATTAAAAAAAAGTAAATGAAAGTTGATGTAGAGATGTTGTTTATAGATTTATATTTAAAATAAGATGTGTTGTTTGTAAATATTTAATTTAAATGATATTATTTATAAATATTTAATTTAAAATATTTTGCTTTTTTTTAATTATTGATGTAATTTTTGTTATAATATGTATTTGTGTTATAAATATGACGTAAGTTTTACGTATGCAGTGACGCAAGGACAGAGGAGTGGTTCCAGCAGCAGACCGGCACCTGGCTGAGTTGGATTGGAATGAGCCATGTGGTCAACAGATTGACCCAATAAACTTCACTTGCCTGATCAGTTTGGCTTTAGTAAAGATTTGCTTTTAAATATTTCTTAAAAATACTTTTAAATAAAAATTTTAGTTTTTTTTTTAATTTGTATATTGATGAAAAATAAAATTAATTAATCAAAAATGTAATATAGCGTTAATTTTTTGATATGAAATTTTATTTAAGATTTGAAGTAAAATTTATTTTTAAAATTTTCAAATGATAAAAGATAAATTTAGACGATGCATAAAAAATCATGGTTAAGACTTTCCGCTCCTAAAGCGAGTCAAAACATAGCCTTTACTTGATTAAATAAAAAATATGGACTCATCTTCTTAATCTTTTCTCATCGGTAGTTCTAGGAGAGAGTTGACTACTCAAAAAAGAAAAAAAAATCCTGAAGAAGGCCAGAAAAAGGGCCTATTTATAGCCTCTTATAAGAAATTTTAGTTATCGAGAAGAGTCAAACTTGATAGAGATTGAGATCATAGCCTCAAATAGGAACCTAATACATATTGTGATGCTCATGACTGAAGAGGGCAGGGAGTGATTGTCGGGTGATATCCTAAGTGAAAGGAATCACGAGGCAAAGTGCAGTTCTTGGCAGGCTTGTAGACCGAATAATGAGTGGTGAGAGGGGCACAGAAATGAATCGTCCCACATTGAAATGGGAGGGGGATCCTGAGGTGTATAAGTAGATAACATAATCTCAAATGTCAGAAGTGTCGTTTGGGGATAAAACTGTGAGGCAAATAATAAAAAACTCCATAGTTAAGCGTACTTGAGCTGGAGTAGCACTAGAATGGGTAACCTCCTGAGAAGCATTCAAGTTACGCAGTTTTTCTAAAGTCAAAGCGAACAATACCTGTACATTAAGATCATGGGATGTTACACATATATTGCCTACTAATTTGTTGGTATAATTAAACAAGCACTAGAATAATTTTTACAAGAATGTAGTAGAAAATCGATTACATTTTTTATTGATATTAGAAAACACATTACAAATCATAAAAGAAAAAAGAAAAAGAAGAAAGAACAGATCAATTTAAGTTGGAAACCCCAATTTAGAAACAAAATACATCCAAGGCTTAAAATCACTATATAAGCAGTGATATTGCACTTGTGAAATCACTATTTACAAGCTGCATCGTCTAAAAATGGTGCAATGGATCTCAATCTCATCATCGCAATTCCTAGAATTCCTTCTAATATCAAAACTCAATTAGTAGATGTACATTGCATATTCATAAGGAAAACTTGTACCAAATTCAAGCCCTAAAATCAGCTTGGAAGATACATCGTACCTGACATTCATTCAATGAACTAGATAGTCTTGTATAACATTATTATTGTCTAGTATTCATATAGTGTTTATCTATTTTTAGGAATGGACAGTCTCTAATAAAATTTTCGAAGCATCTGTTCTAAAATGAACAATCTATTCTTTAGCTACTTTTCTCTTATTCATCCAATACTTCACTTGGTAACTCCTTACTATAACCACTTTTACGTATAACAATAGCAGATTTAGGTTCCAAACTCTTATCATGAGGCTCCCTAGTGAGGCACATTTCTACCAAGATAAACAATAATAATTGCCTTCTATCAGCTAGGAGTACAGATCTGGTGGAAGAAAATTGTCAAGGATTTACACTATGTTCGCTATTAGAATTGTAGATGCTCTATGAGGAATTTGGACTACTTACATGATATGTAGAGTAATGGAAGTCAGACATGAGAACTTAGGTAGTCTGACTCTTAGTGGGAGGTTGATGTAAATTTCTTGTCGACTTTAGGAGGGTAAGCTTCCAAAGGTAATTGCCATTAATTCACATGGGATTACAGAAAAAGTTCCTGACTACTGACTATTGGAGGTTACTAGTGAGAATATCGTAAATTTTTTGCCTATAATTCTAAGTAAAGATAGGCCAAACCCCTCCAAATAAGATTGAGGTATGGAGGCTTCGCTCGAGCTAATTAATTACGATCTTTATTTCATATGGTACTATTTGGTTCAACTTAATATCACGTAAATGGCTGAATTCATGATTGGGGTTAACCTGAAAATTTTTTTTTGTAAATACTAAATTAATAATATTTGATAACAAACATAAATGTAGCTGAAAATTTTTTACTGAACCAGTGACCATTGGTTATTAGTGGATATAATTTTGTGCACACATTCATGAAAATATGATCCCAATCGTATACTTTATAATTCAAATTTGTGCATAACTAAAGGGACATTTAATTCGCTGTTATCTTAATATTATGTCATGTAATATAGATATTATGATATTTAAATATTATTTTTTATTAAAAATTTTATAATTTTAAAAATTATTTATATATGTAATTAAATTAAAGAATTATTTTTTCTAGATAATATTAAATTAAATACCTTAACAAATTGTGATTGCGTATCCTTAGATATTCGTTATTAGCACAATAAATGTTTTTTCTCTTTCCATTAAAATAAATAAATAAATATTATTTCTCTTGGATATGAAATTGTTTAGGCGATGACTAGCTAGTATTGTATAATACTATCAAATAGGATATGAAATGCATTATATATTTTTAGGTAAATTTTATTCAATTCCCTAACTTTAAGACTAAATAATGTGCAATTTTATATTTTTAAAATTATAATATTAAGAACTTAATTTTTAATATAATTTTTAAATAAATTTTTTTATTTTTTTATTATTAAAATTTTTTATAATTATCATTATATCCCTCCTCATCTCTCTCCCCTCCCTTTCTGGCTCTTCCTGATCACCCCGCTTGTGAGGCCGTGCGAACGGCTACAGCCGGCAGCCCCAGCATGTGCGAGACTGCGCAACTTGGCCATTGCTCATGCCTCGCCAGCACAGAGTAGCTCGCAGATGCCGACGTGGCGCGGCCAGCTGCCATGTCGCACAGCCTCGCGCGGCACTAGCAAGAGCTGCCGGGAGTGGCTAGCTAAACGACCTCGCGCGCGTGGTGATCAGGAGGGGAGAGAGAAAAAGAAACAGTATAATAGTAATTATAAAAAAAATTTAAAATAAATTATTAGAAGAGAGTCCATTATAAAAACTCATATTATAATTTAAAAAATATAGATTTACACGTTATTAAGCCCTAAACTTACTAACTCAAATGTAACTTACACTATATTTTTTCATGCTTTTTCAGATAACGAGGGTTCTACATTGCCCATAAATAGATAGATACAGTCCAATGGACAAGGATTTATCGCATGAACCACTATCCCTATTGTTTGGATGTTTGATTCAACAGAGCAGAAGAAAAAAAAAAAAATTATTTCACATCTACGCAATATTTATTTGATTATAACATTTTTACGTTCAATAATTAGATTTTCACACTCTTATAAAGTCAACTTGATCGTACCATTTATGCTAATGCAATACAATTTTTTATCCTACCTCATTATGCACGAAACAGATGGATGATCACTATTATAAATTTGGGATTTTTACATACAAGACATGAAATTTATACGAAATTACGCATTTCACAATCAATTCATAAATATTACCACTATCACACCATATTCATTTAAATTTTACGCATTTCACATATTTCACAACATATTCTTTGATGGTGAACTTAACATTTCTAAATTGGCCTTGATTTTAACTATATTATTAATATATTAATTAAATACTATAAATAAATTAATTTATATAAATAATAATTTATATATTTTAATTTATTTATCCTATTTAAAATTTTCAATTAGAGTGCCGAATTTAAATCTATATGACTTGGGTGCCGAATTTTAATTGAAGTAAGAAAATTGATGTGTTTACAATAAAAAAAATAAAAATATATATTAGAATTTAAATATTAATATTTACATATAATATTATAAAGTATATGAAATATGTGAAATATGTGAAATGCGTAAAATTTAAATGAATATGGTGTGATAGTGGTAATATTTACGAATTGATGGTGAAATGTGTAATTTCGTATAAATTACATGTCCTGTATGTAAAAACTCCTATAAATATTTGTATGAATAAAAAATTAAGATCATCAATTATAACTATTTTAATTATATATAAATATATTATAATTAAGGAAATTATCTTCCATTAGCGTTGTGTTTTCAGTTGAATAAATTTTATTTCAAATCAAATGACTTTGAATAATAAGCAAATCTAATTAATTACCATTAGAGTGATTATAGCGAAAGCGAGTCTTCATAGGGCAATTATCACTGCTTATAAACTCGAACCTGGGTGATCTATCCTTGACCAGGATGAAGCTTTGGTGAAGCTAAGTGGAGGTCTGAACTGACTAATGTTTAAGAATCAGCGGATGAGTTGTGGTTAGGGGTGAAATGCCACTCGAACCCAGAGCAAGCTGGTTCTCCTCGAAATTAAGGTCCTAACAAATTTACACCTTATTCAGAACACAACAAGATATATAAATATATATATATATAATGTTTTTTTGAAATTAAATATATATATATATATAATTCTCTGATCAAAGTAATTAAGAGAGGGCATTATTTTTCAATGGACTGCGATGTACACCGAACTGCATGGTTGTTTGAAAGTAAGTAGATTTAATTTAATAAATTAAAAAAAAAAAAAGTTTGACAAAAGTTATTTGTAATTATTTTTGCTTAATCATCAAGATAAATGCTCAGTTAAATAGGGAGCTTATTTAAATTACTTCCGCGTGCAGCGTTTGAGAACAATTTCAATTTAATATCCAGAAAAAGACGGAAAACTATTTCATTGACCGTGATTTTTTTGGCAAATTGCATCAAGGTTTCTAAGGACTGGATTTCATCACACGTAGGTCGCCGAAACTTTGAAATGTTACTTTCAAGTCCTCTAGGTTCACATCATGTCATATTGAGATATTTCTATTAATGAAACATTACCGTATTTTTAAATAGATATTTTAAGTTTACGAATCTCCTGCCACCTGTCTCTTGCCATCAATTTTTTTTAACTATTTTCTCATATCAGTGGGTATAATTATTGTCCCCTATCTCTTTTGTTCTCTCTCGACTTCTCTCCTTTTCGCTTCTGTTTTTTTTTCCCTCTCTTTAAACGTCTTTCTATAATTCATTTTCATTCTATCATCTTCTCTGATAGAGACTTCGAAAATAACTTTTCTTAGGCCTCGTTTAGTTTAAAAAAAAAATTATAAGAAAAAAATATTTTATTTTTTAAATTTAATTTTAAAAAAATTATTTTAATATTAAAAAGTGCATAAAATATGAATTACTTTGAATTTTAATATTCTTATTTGTATTGGATATGAAAAAAATTTAATTTTTATAATTAAAATTTGTGTTGGGCAAAAAAATTATTTCGAACCAAACGAGGTCTCGTGTCCTTATAATTTTTATTGGATACTATTTCAAAATTTATTGGCTATGTTTAGCTGGAGAAAAAAAAGATAATTTGAAAAAATTTTGTAAAATTTTTTAGAAAAATATATATAATATGAAATAAAGTGAGTATGTTATATTAAAAATTGTGTTGGACGTGAAATAAAGTGATTATTTAATGCTGGAATTTGTGTAGGATGAGATATAAAATAATTTTTAAAATTTTTTTAAAATAAATTTAAGATTTTGATCATGACTAAAATAAATTATTTTTTTTAGTCAGTTGCCAAATAAGACCTAAAAGTAAAATTACATTGATGGGCAATAGATTTATTAGTGGCTGTAGGACATAAATGTAAAAATAAATATAATTAAAATGTATAAGAACCTAATTAATGATTCAATGAACCATACGAATCTGAGTGAATGAATTTTAAAGTTTAAAATTCGTACAATATATTCATAATAATTGGCCAATATATTAATTAATAAAAACTAATCTATAGAGTAATCTAATAAATGAAAGCTCAAAGCCACTGTTGATCAATTTATAATTAATTATGAGAACCACATAGCTTATTCCAAAAAGTTAATTCAATTTATATAGAATACTTATATTTTAAAATAAAAAATTAATTTTTTTTTATTCTACATATACAATAAAATAATAACTAATTTTATATCTTTAATGTGTAATAGTTAATTTATTTTATAGTATACATAATTTTTAATAATGATATTCTTCTAACATAACGGAGAATAAACTTATATGAAAATTAAGAAGTTTTAAGTTCAAACTATAATATCATTATAATTACTAAGTGAAGCAGGAAAATATTATGGTGCCAAAAGATAATAAAAAAAATATTTGAATTAATTTTTACAAACAAGTATACCTTTAACTAATGAATTTGAAATATTTGATTTCTTTTCTAATCATACCTGTACAGCTTTCTTTTAATCATTATTCATACCCGTCATGCATCTGCCGCCTCGTTTCACTTTTCCCAAAAACGGTGCCCGGCTCACCCTTCCCCGCCCTTCCCCTCCCCTCTTCATTATATTTTAAATAAAAATAAAAACATAATACTTATTTAAATTTTTTTAATTTTAAGATAATATAATTATATTTTAGTCGGCCCTATCTAATGGAAAAAAAACTTAGTTTATTTTTTTATAAGATTATATAATTATATTTAATTACTAGCAAGTTATAGGTCGGAATTTGTATGATTGAATCATACCCAAATCCGATCTTATTTCATAATGGGATAGAGGAGTCGTAAGTGTAGTTTTAGGATCTTTATCCGTTTTATTAGGGGAGAATCAAAACGGCTTAAATGAGTATAGATACAAACTCCTAGCTCAACTCACGTACAAATAAGCTTAAATATGAACAAATTATAATCATAAAGCTTAGCTGATCTTAATTCGTGATTTATAGCTGCAATAAGAGGCTTTGTTGTGTTTTGTGGGAAAGAAAACTCACTTTGGCAAGTGAACCACGTTAATTTCTTGCTTGCAAATGGCACCGCGTTGTGTGGCTCCAATGGAGCTCATAATACATATTACTTGATGATAAAGCAGGAGGATAACAATTTGGTTGACCAAATTAAATGATAGACCCCATAATAGACTGTCTGATTGGCCTGACGGGACAGTCCAATATATTTGGTACATTTGTTTATACTCATGTGATACAGCAGATCAAATCTTCTATTAGAGTATGTTACGTTGTTCAGTCAGACTATATAGTCAGGCTAATTAGATCATCTGTTCATTCACTTCATTATCAAATAGCTTCTATTGTAACATCATTTAAGAGCAAACAATAAACGATGTTCGCTCAATGGACCAAATAAGTAAAATATTTGTCATTTCAATGAATTTATCATTCTTTTGCCACAGATCATTAAAATAGGAATTCTTGTTCTAGTATGGGTAACGTGCACAAGAGTTATTATTAATAGCCAGTGGCCCAGTAGCCGCTCACTTATTTAGATTCTTATTTAATGTAAATTAAATACAAATCAAATTTATTGAGCTGAATTACATGATTGAATCGAATCAATTTGAATCAAATTTTTAGCCTAGATTTTATTTTTGAAATAAAAATAACATTATTTACTTATATAATATATTTGATAAATATTTTTATAGAATAAATAAATGATGTATTAGTTTAAGCATGTGTTGGGCAAGCCATTGAATTTAATGTAATACTTGATTCATTTAAAGATTAAGGGGTATTTAGTTTATTGTTATCTTGGTGTTATGTTACGTAATTTGGATGTCATTTTTTGACTAATAATTTTATAATTTAATAAAAAATTATTTATAAATATTATTAAACTAAACAGTTATTTTCTCCTAATAATATAATATAACATCAAGATAATATTAGAGATATTTCGATGAATGTCACTTTTGAGCTAGCTCAAAATTAAATACTAATCGAATCTAGCTTAAACTAAACAAATTCAAGCCAAGATTTGAACTCAGTCAAGTTTATAAATTAACGAGCTAAGTGAATGAACAGATTTTTAATTTTGGTTTTTTTATAAAATTTATGAGTTAAATTGAGTTCAACTAAAAGATTTTATTTATTAAAATATTTATTATAAATATTATGAATATTCATATATGTATAAATATGTCATTAAAAATCCATCATTATAATTACTCTTCATGTATCATAAAATGTTTTAAAAATGTTTTAAAAATCTTAAATATATATATATATATAACTCTTCTGAAATATCACCAGAATCTATTTTATAAAGGGAGTTGAATAAAAAAAATATTAAATCAAACTAAATACAAATAAATTTAAAATAAATTCGAATTTGTAACCAAAATTGACGCACATCTACCAAATGTCAGTAGTGGGGAGCCTAATAACGAGTTCAGGTCTAACAGGCTGACTTTAAATTAAATTTGAATTTTTCGAGGTTGAGTCTAATTTAATTCAAGTATATTTAATTTTATTCAATTTTGAGTTAATTTTCTAGTTAGATAGAGCTAGTTTTAATTTTATTTCAAATTTAAATATTTTTTATTTTTCATATAATATATTTAAAATATAATTTTGAGTTAAATTTATGTATATTATATATTTATTTATGTATTGACCTCTTTAATATATATTGTATGAAATATATCTATATGTATAATATTTTAAATATTTAAAAAGCTAAAAGATATATTATTATACATTTATTAAATTAATTTTATTTTAAGCAACTTAATTTTAAATTATAAAAAATTAAGTAGAGTTTGCAATGAATACAATACTACTTGACAATGAAGCGGACAGAACAAATAATTAAAATTTATGTGAAACAGTGAAAAATAATAATTTGATGAATTATTCAATACAGTAAATTACTGTTAGCTTCCTGCAATTTATTTATAAATACATTTTAATTTATATTTTTTAAAATTTATTACTTTTAGTTCTTTAAAAATATTTAAAATCATGCTCTTGAGATTTTATAATTTAAAATATAAATTTAAAAATAAAATAAAATAGAATCTAATAAATCTTTAAATTTAAAATAAAATACTTTTAAAAATAATTATATACAAAACACTAAAATTTAATAAAATTATGAAACAAATTAGTAATATATTCTTGTAAATTATATATATAGTAAATTCATAGATATTTAAATGTCTCAGAATTTAGGATTCATGGTGTGTTTATTAAATATTAATTTTAATAAGATTAAAATTAAATTTAAATAAGATTATTTTTATTAAGAATTATGTATGATATAATATAAAGCTACTTATTATATTAAGATGTTTAAAAAAAGTGATAAATAAGTTATTATTTTGATATGTATAATATATTAAATAAAAGAATATTTACATGCATAACACTCCATACCACTATATTTATATATCAAATAATTCTTCTTAAAAATTACATATCACACACCTAAAAATTACACCCTACATTTTTTCTAAAACTGTAATGTAATTTTTTGAAAATGGGTGTGATAAATATAATTATGGTGATATGGAGTATTATGTATGTAATTATTCATAAATAAAATTAATTTATTTTTTAAAAAATATATATAATATATATAATATAATTAATTTTTAATAATGAAATTTATGTACGATGCAACATATAAGATTAAAATTAATAAAAATTAATTTTAATTTAATAAAAAAATTTAGATTTTAATATTAAAATAATTTAGTGTATAAGATTTATAACCTTTTTGAAATTTTAAGTTATTATTTAGGTTTATTATATAATTTTTAAGAGATAAATACCAACATGCCACACCATTTAGTTTATTTATGACTTATCCATTCATTCTTAATTAATTATGCTATGCACACTTAAAATATTACAAAATCTTACATACACACATTTGAGTTAAAACTTAATCAAAATCTATTTGAAAAAAAAATATTCTGTTAGTAAATCATTAAAATTATATTTTTACTCTTAATAATATATATTTTTCTCTTTCTCAATACCACACTAAAGCACTGATTTGTCCTAAAATCAATTCCTTTGCCGCCACCTAAATATTAAGATTTTAGAATTTTCACTCAAAATATATTTAAATATCCTTAAAATAATATGATGAACTGCTCATATTTTTTGTAATTTAACTATAATTAGGTTATTGAAAAATTATGATTACTCATTATAATAGAAATAAGTTAAAATGTATGTATATAAGATTTTATAATATTTTGAGTGTGCATGGCATAATTAACTAAGAATGGATGGGTAAGGCATAAATAAAACTAAATTGTGTGACATGTAGGTAATTATTTCAATTTTTAAAAATATAAATTAAAATATGATTAAAGATAAATTATAGCAACCTATCAGTAATTTCCCCCTAAGAATATATGCTTTTTGTGAGGGGAGAGGGTACATTATTGCCAGCTTTATGAGATGGATGGGAAGGGTCATCATTGCAAATAAAGCATTTTGGCCATCACCAGCCATGGTACAGAGTCACATGCCACCAACCAAAAATATTTTTATGTAAATTTTCAATGGATTAAAATCATTTTTAATTTGTTTTCTAAAAAAAAAAAGAATATTTATTGTTTTCTAAATTTATGACATTTGCAATTTTTGTACCTATAAAATATATTTGTTTCATTACTAAACAAACTTTATAATTATGTTAGCTTATTATATATAAATATCTAAATAGAGGTGGCATCTAATAATTTTTCATTTCATGCTTGTTTTAATTAATCTTGAAATCAATATAATGATGGCTAACTCAATACATATACACAGAAATATACCTATATATATAATTCTTAAAATATTCTATGAAGATAGTTCATCCTTGAAAGATTAATAAGTAATATGAACCTTATAATAAATATTTTTTTGTAAATTATTGATGTAAAAAATATGCAAAAATAGAATGAAATAATCTGATAATTTTTACGTGAAAATCCGAATGTCCGGAAAAAAAATCACGATGCCGTCTAGACAATTTAAATCCATTAATCGAATCCCTTCTCTTACAAACCTTGATCTCTAAATGGAGACCGAATGAGTACAAGAGAGAGAGGGGCGGCTCGACCAGAGAGAGAAAAGGTCCCCAGCTTCTCCACCTCTTTTTTATTTATAGCTTAGAGAGGATGAGACATAATAAGTACGATCTATCACATCTGACACCTATTTCTGAAAAAGGACGATTAGGCAGTGGACTCTCATATCATCTTAATGTTGAGTTGACATAGTAGTACGGAGGGTACGATCTGATGATATCTCTTTGAGACGCTGTTTGACAAGAGGGTTGCTGTTGAGCTGCTGTTCGGCAAAAGTTGTTAGAGAAAATTTTAACATAAATAAATAATTTTTATAAGTTATTTAACTTACATGGATCGTTTTAATTGATATTATTTTGGTCGGTCAAGTCAGACTGATTGAAATATTGGTATTCTTAAATTACCATAATTTGAGCATGAATATTTATCTTAGATTTTTTTTACAAAAAAATTACCTTTGGTGACACCTTGATGTCAATTGCTATGAATTTGACCGTTCACATGATCACATCTATGTTGTATTGGTGATTAATTGAATTGGGTAAAGTCAAACAGTCTGACATAGAGAACACATACTAAAATATAAAACTAGGGATAAGACTCACTTAATTTAATATTATTTGATGATATATTATTTAAATAATTTATATGATTAAATTAAATATTTATTTTTATAACATAATAATATGAAGATAATAAAAAGCAATTTATTAAGTTGTTCTGATCGCCTATTTTTTTCGCCTCTAATTCTATTATTTCGCTCCATCTAAATGACCCACAATGTAACTGCTATCAACTCAGCCGTTGGCCTATTAGCCTTTTCTAGTAGGAGGCTAATCCAATTTGCTATTAAAGTACAGCAATTATCAACTATAGACTTTGGCAAACCTATTACTTTCCATACAACAGCCGTAAAGCTACAACATTTCAATATATGAATAGCAGACTCATCCTTGGAGAGGCATAAGATACAGATAGTATTCTCAATCAATATTTTGCGCTCTCGTAATTTGCTTAAAGTTGAAAGAAAATTATGCATAACACGCCACATAAACAATTTAATCTTACTCGACACTTGTAGTCCCCATAGTTGTTTCCAGCTTTCTCCCTTCCATTTGCTAGGTCCAGCCACTTGTTGGCTGGACCTAGCAAATAAGAATATATTAATTAAAATAGAATTTCATATTTTTTTACTAATATAATGTAAGAATATATTCATTTATTAATGTTAAAGCTTTTTAAAATATTAATATTTAAATTTTTTATTTAAAAATTTAGTCTAAAAGAAAAAAAAATGAGAAAAATTAAATTTTAAATTCCTGTTTAAGCTTTAAAGAAATGTGAAAAATAAAAAAATATAATTATTTTTTAAAATATATAAATAATTCAAACTAATTTGAAATGATCAAATTTTATATTTTTATAAAAAAAATAAAAATAATAAGATTCTAAAAGAAAATAAAATTTTAGTACTTCTATAAATTTAGAGATCATTTAAAAAATTTATAATTTAACTCAAATATTTCTGTTTGTCAAAGTCATTTTAACACTATTATTATATTTACAATGAAAAAAGCACTATTATTATTATTATTATTATTATATTAAAACATCATTAATTTAAACAGTAAAACTCATGTCATCTTTCAATATCTACTTGATATAAATTAGAAATTTTCAATTGAGAAATGTGACCTCAGGATCCAAAAGGGCCGATAACGATAGACATAATTGCGAAAGCCTCACTATAGGATGTTTATTTAGCATCCCGTAATTCTGTACAACTTGAGTACTTCTAGGGAAGCCACCCATCTTAGTACTGTTCTATTTCAAACACGCTTAACTACGAAGTTTACTATAATTAGTCTCATATTTTTGTCCCAAAAGATATTTTTACTATTTGAAATCACGTTATCTATTTATATAGCTTATAATCTTCTCATCTTTCTGATATGGGACAATTCGTTCTCATGCCTAGGAGCCATATTTTATCTCAATAATTCTTTTCTCTTAGGTCATTACCCGATAATTATTCTTCGCTCTTTGCTGCCATAGGCATTACAGGTCCACCAGCTTCTGCATGATTCATTCTCGAACTATATCATACTAGGAAAGTCAACTATAATACTATATTATAATATCTCGTTATCTCAATGTAGAGGTATTGCTCATTTTAGCTTCCAGAAATTATGTGACCTGAGCACTTCCTAAGAGGATCACCCATCCTAATACTACTATAGCTTTAGTATACTTAACTATAACGTTTTCTATCATTAGCCTACAATTTTTTTCTAAAAGGCGTTACTACTATTTGAAATCACATTACATATTTATACTGCTCAGGATCTCCCTTCTTTTTCGATGTGAGAAGATTTATTTTTATATTCCTTTCATCACTATTTATCGATTTAAAAGTTTGCCAAAAATCACACTTTTTTTCAGCAATTTATTTCTCTTAGAACATCACTTTCTACCCTCTCTGGCTATAAACTTCACAATTTAGGTACTATTTTTATTATAAAATAGTGAGGCTCTTGGGATGAGTCAAATTAAATAATACTTTAATATCTTAAAGAATCAAATTTCAATTTTTTCTTTAATATTATTTCAATTTTATTATAAATTTTAATAATTTTATTTTATATTCAATTATTTTCAATTTAAAATTAAATTTTATTTTATATTCAATATAATTTTTATTACTAAAGTCAACATTAATTCACACCTTAACACCCATTAATATAAAAATAATTTTATTTTATATCAAAATTATATACTAATTTATTTCTTTTCATTAACCTAAAATAACCCTCCAATTAAGAAATTAGGTCCGTCGTGCGTACAGCAAAGTTTTCATATTTTTTAAAAGGCTTACTGCATCTGATAATGTGAAAACTGTTTAACCCCCATGTGTAATAGTTTTTTTTAATTGTTTCATGGGAGTTATTTTCATTTATTTTATTTTCATAGATTTTTTATTCAAAATTATTTAAACAATGGAATGATTTACATCCATAATGTATTGGGCCTGTAATCAAATCCCCTAATTGGATCTATCTCTGTAACGTCTCGTGATTTCATTATAGAGATATTATCTGTCTTGTCTTTAAAAAAATTATGCGATTTGAGCACTTTTCAGGAGATCACCCATCTCATTGCTACTCTATGGAGTTTTTCATCATTAGCATTACGGTTTTTTCCCAAAAGACACCTCTACCATTTGAGATCACATTTTCTACTTATACAGCTCATGATCTCCCTCCATTTTCTGGTGTGGTACAATTCATTTTTGTACCCCTCTCGCCACTCATTATTTGGCTTAGAAACCTGCTACAAGCCGCACTTTGCTTCAGTGATTCCTCTCTGTTAGGATATCACCCGGCGATCACTCCCTGCCCTCTTCAGCCACGGACGTCACAATCCCAATCTAAATCTAACCCAAAAAAATATTCAATTCACATCTAATTCATGTGTATATTATGTATTTTAATTATAGAAATATTGTCAACTTTAATTTTAAGAAATTATTCATCTTAAGTATTTCCTAAGAGATTATCTATCTCAATACCATTCCAACTCAAATATATTTAATTATAAAATTTTTCATCATTAATCTCATACAATTTTATCCAAAAATACATCTCTAATATTTAAGATCATATTATTTATATATACAGCTCGAAAACTCCCATTCCATTTTAATATAGTACGATTCATTCTTTTTCTCCACTAATCACTCATTATTTGGTCTAAAAACCTGTCACAAGTTGCTCTTTACTCTAATAATTTTCTTACTTTAACACCACCTAACCAACACTTTTCCCTCTTTAGTCACGACTTGTTATAAATTTACTAGCTTTCACTTAGTTAATTCTTGAATCATGTCATATTGTGGGAGGTCGACTTTTATATTATATTATAATATTTCATGTCACAAATGTAAAGGTATTGTCAGCTTTAATTTCATAGAACTTTGTAACTTAAGTACTTTCTAAAATATCACTTATCTTAGTACTACTCCTCTAACTCAAGCACACTTAATTGTAAAATTTTTCATCATTAGTTTTATGATTTTACTTTAAAAAAAAATTTACTATTCAGAATTTTGTTATTTATTTATACAATTCAAGAACTCTCATTTATTTTTGATATAATATTTTCATTCTTTTGTTCCCTTATCATTCAACTTACTAGTCTACTATAAGTCATTTTTTGCTCTAATAATTTCTTTTTTTGTTGAGATATTATTCGGCGATTACTCTATAGCCATTTTAACTACGAGTCATCACATCATGACCTTAAATGTATCATTTTTTAGGCGGTCTTAAAACTCATATAGTGCTTATTAATCATTTGAGTATCGATTTTTCTTCAGCAGAAAGCGACGACTATCGATTAGCAATTTTTATTTATATAGCTATATAACATAGTTGCATTAACATATAAATTTAATTCAAATGTCAGCCCCTCCTTGTCAATTCCCGAGCAAGTAAAATTTCAATCAAGCAACATTTAAATAATTACAACATAATAAATTAGCAATTAATCATCAATATTAAGCAAGAAAATTTTAAATTGAGTAACATTTAGATAACTATAGACTGAGCTATGAATTTTTTTTATTATTATGCCTCTTAATACAATAATCTCTTATTTTATTTGAAAATATTGATGATACGGTGTTTCAAAATTAAAATACACATATATTTACAATTAAGCTTCTTCCCCACTAAATTAGAAGAACACCAGACTAAGCTATAAGTTTTAAGTCATATCAAAAATTTGTATGAAAATAGTTGGAAAACTTTTGCATTATGAAAACAGTAGGACAAAACTTATGATCCTATATGTTAATTTTGATATTTTGTCCTCATTTGATTCGAGAGTTAAATTTTAAATAAGAAAAAAATATTTTATCTTATAAAATTAATAAAAAATAGTTTAATATTAAAAAATATGTAAAATATAAAATAAAATTAATTTTAATATTTATATTTGTGTTGGATGTAAAATGAAGTTGAATTTTATAATTAAAATTTTTGTTGAACTAAAAAAACTCGAATCGAACGAACCCTTTGCTCAATGTACATAGCTCGAGGCATTATCTTTGCATTGATGGAGCGACAAGAATAAGGATAAAAATTTATTAGTTTGAGGTGTTTTTTAAGTTAATATAAATTTTAATTATAAAAATTAATTTTATTTTATATTCAATATTAACACAAATATTAGAATTAATTTTATTTTATATTTTATATGTTTTTCAGTGTTAAAATAATTTTTTTATTAAATTTAAAAAAATAATTTTTTTTTCTTCTAAAAAAAACTATTATTAAAAAATAATAGATAGTGACATATATATATATATATATATGGTGGTAGCATTTTGGTCGATATCATATATTTGATTTAAAATTTATCGCGTTAGCTTTAAATGGACTGTTCTATAAAAAGAAATTTGAAAAAAATATTTTATTATTTTATAATTTTTTAATCATATTTCGATTGAGTTGAATCAAGATTTGGCAATATACGCTTAATTTTGAGAGAGAAAATTTTGATGGATGTATAACTCAAATTTGTTACTTTACTTTAATACAGCTTTAAATTTAATCAGGTAATCTATATAAAATGATTAAAAAATATTTTCATTTTTTAAAAGATGAAATTAGTATAAAATATTTAATTTAGGGACGTTTGATTCAATATTATTTTAATATTATGTTATATTTTTTAGAAAAAATAATTATTTAATTTAGTGATATTTATAAATAATTTTTTATAAATTTATAAATAATTAATTAAAAGATAATATCTAGATATCACCATTTCTAAATTCCTTAATGATATATTCGGATATCTAAATATTATTAAAGTATTATAAAAATAATTAATAATTATTTTTTTATAATACAATAACAATAATGACTAAGTTTTAATCCCACTAGGTGGGAGTCCATTATATGAATCCTTTATTTTTATTGTGTTCTATTAATTAACAAATCTTTATTTAGGTTTAAGTGAGTAAAATCACTTAGATCTTTAGTTTATTGTCATATCTTCTTTAATTTCTCTCTTCCTTTTTGTACATGGGCAAAGTCCAATAATTTAATTTTTCTATCTAGAGCTTAAATCGACCTGCGATTTATATATTCAAACCATATAAGCCGACTTTTTTTAAGTTTATCCTCAATTGGTATAATACCAACTCTCGTAGATATACTCTCCTTCATTCTATCCTTTCGTGTACATTTACACAGCCACCTTAGCATTCTCATTCCTATAATACGTATTTTATTTATATATTTTTTCTTTACAGGCCAACATTTAACACCATATATCAACATTGGTCATACTACAATTTTATAAAATTTACTCTTAAAATTTCATTTGGTTAGAGCTTTTTTTTAGATAAGAGATTTTTTTTTTATTTTTTAAGTTTAATGTGAGAAAAATTTATTTTAATATTAGAAAGTATATAAAATATGAAATAGTTTTAATTCTAATATTTGTATTTGTGTTGGATGTAAAATAAAGTTGATTTTTATAGTTGAAATTTGTGTTTGGCTAAAAAATTATCTCAAATTAAAAGAGGTCTAAGTCTAGATTAAATTTTCTAGCTCACAATAATAATAATAATTATTATAATATAATATATTACCATCACTTTAAATATTAATATATTAATTATATGGCTAACCTACCGATGGGCGGGTCAATGATAGGAGAAGTTATTGGGTTCGGACGGCGCACCATCTGGAACTCAATCAGAGGGCGCTACGTGTGCCATATAGCTGGATCCAGGCACACGTGGCGCCCTCTAATTGAGCATTCAAATGGTGTGCCGTCCGAATCCAATAATTTTTTCAATGATAGCATGTGGAGTTATTATATTTTTCGCATCTCGTCTAATTATGTCAGGATGGAGGGCATCTGGGGAGAGCATCATGTGGTGCAGTTAAAACGTGGAAACTTTACCTAATAGTCTCCAAGAAAATAATAAATATATTAAATTTCCCAATAAACAACGTTCTATCTTGAAGAATTACTGAAATCTCTGCATTCAAACCTTTTTTTTTTATTATGATTTTGTAGTCAAAGCTAGTGCTGTAAGTGGAAGAGGTTTGAAGAAATATCAATTTGAAAAAAAGCTTTTTCAAGGTCATTCATTGAGACGCGAAGACCAAGATGAAGAGATTTGTCGAAAAAAATTCCTCATAAGAGGTGAATGTCGAAGAACACATATTTGGATGAAGATTTGTGTAACAATAAATCTCGAAAAGAACTACTCTCAGGCTTACAGCAGAGTATGAGAATTATGATTGTAACAAGTCAGCATGTATGCATATTAATTGCACACGAGATGCGTGCTATACTGTGATGTTCACTGGAAATCATTCTAGTACTTTTCTATAAGTTATAGGATAAAATGTGAAAAACTTGAATTAAGAGGTAGTGTTTAAAATGCTCAATTTGAAAAAACTCATGACCTTAAAGGGTTTCGAACAGAAACAAGGTATTAATTTCTTGGAGATTTTCTCGCTAGTGTCAAAAGTGACATCGATTTGTATATTGCTCGATCTGTCGGCTCATTCTAATTTAGAAATTTAATAATTGGATGTGATCATAGTGTTCAATCATGAAGAGTTTAACAAAGAAATTTATGTATATTGAACAATTCAAGATTAATTGAAAGAAAAACTTGTTTGTAAGCTAAAGAAGAGTTTGTGTTAGTAAAATCGTATACTCCTAAACAATGGTATATAGAAGCTCGCCTCCATTATGTTAGAGCTTTGCTAGAAGAGATATAAGACCACTGCATCTATGTGAAGATCAAACTTGAAATTGCCCTTATACCCTATCTTTTTATATGTTGCCGACAAGCAAGTAACTGGAAGATATGTCGAAAAAATCAAATGCTAGACGATGAGCTTGACATGGTTTTCAACACGGAGGACCATACATATCGAAAATGTATTGTTGAGGTAAAATATAGATAAAGAAAAACAAGTTGCTACCTCTTTTGAAACTCATTAATTATGATTTACGAAGAGCTGTTATCCCTCAATTGACTGCTCCATTATAGCATGAACTTCACTCTCTTCTATCAAATCACCATACATCTCTGATTGCATGATATTCCCCTACATCCAGGAACTTTCTATCATTGTTATATATGCTTGGTAAACATGCAGGCTTTGAGACGGACACGTAACATGATTTTATAAGCTTTTAATTAATCAACAGCTAGAGCATTATCTCTACTATAGGCGCCACTACATCTAATTCACACCGACAATTAGATGAAGATATATCTTTAATTCTCACTAGCATGGACGCCGGTGGTGATCTATGAATACTACTTTTTAATTATTCAGAAGGAAAGGCTCAACAATAGGAATAGACACTCAACAAAGAATAAAGGATTTCTCCCAAGTCCACTCATCTCCTTCTCTCTCTCATCTCTTCTTCCTCGAATGTGCTAGAGAGATTGGCTCTATAACTTGCCACAGACAAACTTCTTTATTGATTTTAATGGAATTTTTTGACTAGGCTATCTAATAAATTTTTTTCGAATCATATTAAATTTTTGTCTCACTATATTTTTTTTCTCTTTTCTTGTCACTAATCCTTATGCAAGAGCACACAATCATCCCATTGCTCTTTGGACTCTTCCTTCAAACTATTCAATCTGCTACTTTTTGCCTCTAAAATCCAATATTAATTATATTTTAATCTATAAAATAATAACACTAAATATTGACGTGAGATATAAGGGATCCCAAGAAATACCAAAAAAGAGAGAAAGAGTCCCGAGAGAGGGCAGCGCACAGAGAACTAAGCCTGACCGTTAAGACTTAAGAGAGAGTAAAGAGCATCCAGCACAGCACACAGAGATTTAAGGTGGTTTAGGGAGAAAATCCCCTACGTCCACCGAGCGATCAGCGAAAGGATTTCACTATATGAAAAGCAGCCGTAAGGGCTGATACAATGCTCAGCTGGAGAGAAAGAAAAAGAAGAAGAAGGGAGAAAGAGATCCTCAGTTGGGGCTCTAATACAATGAGAACATGAGGATAAGAGAGTTGCCTATGCTCTGGCGATTGTTCCCTCTTTGTTCTCCCCGTTTCCTTGAAGCCTATCCAAGGGTATTTGTAGGCGGTGGACAGTACAGCTTTGTCCTAGTTTTCTGGAAGAAGAGGGAGTAAACAAATCCTGAGCCTATGCTGTTTGTCAGCCACTGGAGGGACCCGAGTCAGTAAAAGGAGAGCTAGGCTTCTTGATCTTAGTACTACTCCTAGGGATCTGTGAGGATTGAGGCATGCGAGTCCTCGGTTTGCTTGTCTGGGAAAAGTGCCTTGTACGGGGAATGATGCGGTCGGTCCACGCCGACTGCGATAGGTGCAGCTGGGTATCATCGTTATCGATGATGCCAGGGGATGATCCTAGACCGTTGTGGACGATGTTAAGCCGAACCCTCGTGGCCGAGGTTAGAGACCTGCAAGAATAAAACATTAAAAATAAAGAGTTAGTGTCACCTGAGAACCACGTGTATGGCTGTGATGCAGCGTGGAACCACGTGTTAACACTAAATTAAATAAATAATAATTTATAAATAAAATGAATATCTAGATAACAATTATATTTAAATAATAGTATCATAACTACTGTATTGAGTTATTTATATGAATTATTGTAATGACTGAGCTCCTTGGCGGCTAATTAGCCTCTCCGCAAATCACGCCACTAATTTGCACACGTGTTTAACGGTGGTTCACGAGTTCTTAGTTTTAAAGTGAGAAATGCCGTCTTTGAAATAGTATGCAAATATATTAAATTAAGAAAGTATATGCATAACTTGAGAAATAAAAAACTATACTATTATGACTCTAATATATATTTTGGCAAGGGATAATATTGAGTAGATAATAATAAAGTATCAATTATTTAATGAAAATAAAATATTTATCGTGAAAACTTATAAATTAAAAAAAAAATGTAACTTAATAATTAATTAATTATAATTTACTGAATTTTCTTATAAATTAAATTTTATTTTACTAATTTATCTAATATATTAAATTATAATTTATAATTAATTAATTGTTGATCAATTATTAGATATGCTGTAGCAAAATTCTATAAATTAAAGTATTTTCATTAAAATAAATAAATAAAAGGTATTTCCTTAAGATTTACATAGACCTTATTTGATAAAATATTTTATTTTATTATAAAATTAATGAGAAAAAAATTTTATTTTAATATTGAGAGGTGTGTAGAATGTGAAATAAAATTTATTTCAAGATTAAAATTTGAATTAGATGTAAAATAAAACTAATTTTTAAGATTAAAATCTATACTAAATGTGAAATAAATTTATTAAAATTTATAATAAATTTAAAATATTATTAAAATATTATTTTGGCTAAATTTAGAAGCATTTCAAACAAGCTTTGTGAAGTTCAACAAGATGACTTAATTAAGTAGTTAATTTTGTGTTTAGAAATAAAATAATTTTGAAGCCTCGTTTGGCTTAAATCGTTTTTTTAACTCAACATAATTTTCAACTATAACAATCAACGTTATTTCACTTTCAATACAGATATAAATATTATAATTAATTTTATTTAATATTTTACACACTTTTTAATAGTAAAATAAATTTTTTTTATTAGACATAGAAAATAAAAAATATATTTTTTTTTGTTAAAAAAAAATTCGAACCAAACGAGGCACAATGCATTTGAAATAAGTAAAGGACATGAATTTAGGAAAAATATCATTTTAGTTTAAAAGACATACATTATTGCAAAAGTATGTATGAAGATGTAAATTATTTTATGCCAGTTGTAAAGAGATTGTTTGTAAAAAATTATATATAATTATATATATACACACATAAAATAAAATTAAATTTACTGAGAAATTAAAAAAATAAATTGTTAAATTCTTGAATTGCTTATGCAAAATCTATGAATCGTTAATGAACCTAGGAACCAACATCTTCAAGAAAAAACATATAAGAATATATTATTTTACATGTAAATGAACCTAAGAAGATAATAGCGATCGATCATGCTATGAGCGTATCTTCGTATTCTTCTCTGCTTCTTCGTCTTCTTCCTTTAATCTGAAGAGGGAATCCATGGCCGGAGTACCATACCTTCGCTGCGAGGTTGTCGACTACAAATCTCTTGCCCATCTCTCTCCTGTTGAGCTCCGTCCGGCTCAACCATGGCCGGAATGTTAACACCTCCAGCCATCCCATACTTCTCTGGCGTTAACATGGCTGCTGCCGGCGGTGAGGACGCTGATCGATCTCCGGCAACGTCCGGCATCGCCGAAGGATTGTATTTTGGGGACAGGAGCAGAGATTGGAACGAAAACAGAGGATTCTGCTGAATTTTGGGGGAGGTCAACGATGGTGGAGGAAGAGCGACGTCTGCGTTTTGCAGCCTCTGAGGGGAGGGGCGGAGAAGGAAGGGCGATTTTGCGGCGTCGGACTGCGGAAAGCGGGGACGGGAGAGGAGGGAGGAAGAGGATGTGGGAGAGGATGAGGCGAAGGGAGGGGAGGGGATTCCGGTGAACTCCTGAACCATGGCGCGGAAGTTGGAGGTGTCGGTGGTGAGAACGGTGGTGGGAGCTCGCCGGGAGGCGCGTGATCTCTTCTTGGAGCTGCGGGGTTTCCCGGCGCCACTGCCACCGCCGCAGGGAAGCTGTGGTGGTGGTGTGGGCGTAGAAATGGCGGCGGGGGAGGGGGCGAGGGGGAGGAGAGGTGGGGAATCGAGGAAGGATAGAGATTCCAAAAAGGAAGGAGGCAGGGAGGGGTAGTGCATGCCGGCGCTGTTGCCGGAGTCCATGGAGAGAGAGAGAGAGAGAGAGAGAGAGAGAGAGAGATCTGGGGAATTAGAGGGAGGAGTGAGGAGTTAGGGAAAGGGGATTATCATTCTAGAAGATGGAGAGTTTGCAGAAAGTTCTTGAGCTTTGAAAGGCTTTATAAGGGGATATGGGACCTGTAAGGGAGAGGAAGGAGAGGAAGGAGAGGAAGGAGAGGAAGGAGAGGAACTGATGGGGAGAGGAGAGGAGAGGAGAGGGATAAATTGGGAAGAGAAGATGTGGTCGTATAAAGTGAAAGCTATGTAGCACTGAATAACGATCATATGTGCATACAGGGCATTTAATGCGGGCGTCATTGTGACTTAAGAGACTAAAATTGTATGCAGGATGTAGATGGTGATTTTGTATTTTTATACATTTTTGCTATTACCTCTACTGTTGTTGCGTATACCTATACTATTATTATTATTATTATTATTATTTTCATTAAATACCTATATGATTGTTTCTCTTTTTCATGTGATATGAATAATTTGTACCGATAATCTTCTGTAATAGATTATATATAAGTATTACAAAACTTTCACATACTAATTAGTAGAAGAGGTCGTGGAGTTGCATGCCTTAATTGTCGCTCAAAATTATTTTTTACTCGTTTGTACCCATATCTCTCAAGAACTAATATTGTATTCCTTTAGTAGTACGGAGTGTGCATGCTTGATTGGCTAGCCCAATTAAAGGATTTTTCAACAATTATTTGCGGAGTCACTAGAATTTTCTGCGAGCTGATCGACTTGGATTTGCTCAAGTGAAGCGATGGCCATAAGACATCCTAAGTGCTAGAAGGTAATATAGGAGTTGAAGAAGAAACTTGTAACAGATATCACGAGTAATCGAGTTGATTTGTGCGGTAATATATCGAGAAGTCCTAGAAACTCTCATACAGGTCTAGAGAAGGCATGAATAAAAGAAGACCACGAGTCAAAGCTAAGCACCTGAAAAGCATCTCGAAGGAAGGTTATAATATCCTGAAAATTAAGTTAGTGTAGATATATTTTAATAAGTTAATAATCATGATCATATTAATTAAAGGAGATTTATTAATAAATTTATTAAAAAATTTAATTATAAAAAATTATAATTTATGTATATTACATTTGTTTAGATTGATTAGAAATATTTAAGAATATATTTGGGTTGGATATGAACTAGCTTGATGGAAAGGTTTATAAAAATTTTGAAATTAAAATTAATTAAAGAAGACTTAAAAATGATATTTGATGACCTATATGTGAAATCAGCAAAATAAGGAAATTAATGCATAATTTCACCTCAATGGCTGCAAGGTCGGTTCGCTTAGGCAGTGACAGCCTGACAAGGTTAGCACGCGGAGGAAGCAGTTTATATAAATTCTTATATGATTGTCCGCTAATATATAAATTAAATAGCAAATCAATTAGCTATATTAAAAATAATCCAAAAATATTTTTTAAAAATAAATAAACAACTCAATATTCAAAATAATATATTAATAACTATAAAAAATAATCTAATTTTATCATAATAATTTTACATCATTTTTAATAAAATTCACTTAATTAAAAATAAATACTAATCAAAATTAACTTTTAAGCTGACTGCTTCCACACTCATCTCGAATGTAGTCTGAAGTATACCTAAAAAGTAAATAGGGAGTGAGTTCGTGCAAACTCAGTCTTTACCAACTTTATAATATAAAATTACATTAAATAAAACAGGTACACGCACATATTATAATATTGTTTACATTCATAACAAAAATATCACAACACGACAGCATAACATGTGAAATATAAAAATTATCAATTATTGTGATATTTTATTGTAAATCTCTACTTATTTAATTTTATATTTATCTGTCATAATATTTATTTCTTATTATGATGTGGAACTATCATTTTCATGTTATTGTAGCTAAAATTTTGATAGAAGTTCCTGTCACTCTGTTATTTTAAAAGCTTACCAGAAGCCACACTTTGCACTAGTGATTTCTCTAATTTGGGACATCACCTGGCGAACACTCCCAGCCCTCATCGAATCAAATCACTGCAGGATACTTTCTGCCCTCATCAATTTTAGGTATACAAGCTCAATCGTACTACATTATATCACAGAACATTAATTCAACTTTCATATTTATTATTTTAGAATGTTCAACAATGAATATTACTTAGGGGGCGTTTAGTTCGTTGTTATCTTGGTGTTATGTTATATAATCTATATGTCATGACATCTAAATGTCATCTTTTGACTAATAAATTTATAATCTAATAGAAAATTATTTGTAAATATCATTAAACCAAATAATTGTCTTCTCTAGATAATTAGTCGAAACATTGACTAGTGACCACAAAGTCAGTCCGAATATGGCAACAGTTTAGATGTTTTTGTTATCGTAGAACTATTCCTAACGATGATCTTACTCTTATGTAGATTCATGATAAATGACAGAGTATGTACAATAATTCTTTCAGCAGCTAATCGATACACTTCGCACATCAATTATCTCAATAGAGACACTAGATTCGTCAAAGACTTCTTAAATGCACTCTAGGAAATGTTGGATGCAACCTAGAAATATAGCATGCTATTTCACCCACAAACCGACTGCCGGACTTAAGTGTGAGAGCCTTCTTTATATCCTATTCACCTTTCAACTAAGCAATGCATCGCTACACTGATAAGTCTCAGTTTAGGTCTTTCCTAGATCAAGGGGGTTATGAATATCCGAATCTCAGTGCTCCCTCAAAACTCGCTCAGTTTTTCAATCACTTAAAATTGGTTCAAAATCATTGAATTGAAAAATCATGAGCTAAAGCCTTTACTTCAAAATAATTTTGAGCCAATTTCTAGTTGGCCTGACTCGCTTGAAATTTGATTCGAGTTGGCTCAAAATTACATACATTATAATATATATTTATTAATATATATGTTTTTCTGAAATGTTCTTTCATACAAGTTCATATAGTGGTTTACTGGAAGAATACAATATATATAAAAACTTATTCTTTCTAGCTAAGACTAAGATTTAATCTCATTGGATGCAAATTATATATGCTGATATTCTCAGCATACATTCTAGTTGGCTAGAAATTGAGCATGATTCAAGTCGACTCAGTTCAAACTGATTTGATTTCAATTTTAGATTAATTTTATGTTGCATTAAGCTCACTTGAAATTGATCTAACAATGGCCTTATTTTGGCTTATCTAGCATTGAGCCCATTAGACTAACAATCATCATGATGAGTTAATGGAATATCTTCATTCGAACCATCTCCACTTGCACCTTTGTAACATCTTGAAAATTAAGTTAGTACGGAATATATTTTAATAAGTTAATAATCGTGATTATATTATGTGAAGGAGATTTATTAAGAAATTTAGATGAAAATTTAATTATAATAATCTTAATTTATGTATGTTAAATTTGTTTAGATTGATTAGAAATATTTAAGAACATATTTGGGTTGGATATGAACTGAATGGAAAGGTTTATAAAAGTTTTGAAATTAAAATTAATTAAAACGAACTTAGAAACTATATTGAGGACTTACATATGAAAGAAGCAAAATAAGGAGATTAAAACATAATTTCACACCAATGACTGCAAGGCCGGTTGGCTTATGCGGTGGCAGGGTTAGCTGGTGGAGGAAGCAGTTTATATAAATATAATATATAATCTTATATGATATAAATATTATATATATTAATATATATATATATATAAGTATATTTGCTTTAGGGGGCGACCGAAAAGCAGAACAGAGAGGAAAATAGAGAGAAGAGACGGACAGAAAGAGAGAGTTGAGATTTTGTTCGGTCTCTATGCAATGAGATTTTATCGACTCAAATTTTAGATATAAAAAATCAATTTTATATAATTTATTTATTAAATACTAGAAATAGATTCTATTATTTATTTATATTAATTTACTCACGTTTTCTACTGTATAATAATTTATTATTATTCTATAATTAATATATTATTATTTTGTCAATTAAATTGATTTATATTGTTATTGTATACTAGCTATAGAACTGAACTGTTATGTGATATGATGTGGTACGGTTAAGCTTATATATTTAGAATTGATGAGGGAGAAAAGTTGCCTACAGTGAGTTGATTCGATGAGGACGAGAAGTGATTGCTCTCAAGAGAGGGGTATCATTGGTACAAGGAATAGCTCCTAGCAGGTTTCTAGGATGATAAAGTGAGAGGAACTTTTGTTATATTTGTAGATAAAATGATATGAAAATGATAGTTCTACATCCAAATACAAAATAATAACTAATAATGAAAAAGTAAGAAATTAAGGAATATTAGATAATATATTTCACGTGCTATACTGATGAATTATAATATTTTTATTATGTATATGATAAATATTATGATATAAAGATGTATATATTTTACTTATTTTATCAAACTGCATACTATAATGTTGCTTGATTTCATATAAAAGTGGCAAAAATTGAGTTCACAAGATTCACCCCTATTTATTTTTCAGGTACACTTCTGACTACACTCAAGATGAGGGTGAGAATGATCTTCTTAATTAATTTTAATTAATATTTATTTTTAATTAATTGCACTTTATTAAAAGTGATGTATAATTATTATGATAAAATTAAATTATTTTTCATGGCATTAATACATTATTTTGAATGTTGAGTTGTTTATTTAATATTAAAAAATATTTTATGGTCACCACCGACTTAGCTAGTTAATCCGCTACTTAATTCATATATTAGTGGGTCGGGGCGTGACAACTTAGTATCAGAGCAATTTCGATCTCTTAGGGAGAGAATAGGCATATGGCTATAGAGAGTTTACACTCACTACACACATACTTTATATATATTGTTTGTAATATATTTATTTAATTGCATTGAATATCAGAGTGCGCAGCGAAAGCGTGATTGTCTAAGTAAATTTTGAGGATGAAATTTCTGTAAGGAAAAGAGGATTGTAATATCCAAATTTTTAATATTAAGTTTAATATTTATGTTTAGCTAAATATTGTTTAACACAAGTTAATTAAAAAATAATTGGTATATTAAATTATAATATAAATAATTTTTATAGTTTAATGTAACTTAAAATAAGATGTAAATTTTGGTAAAATTGAGTTAAAGTTTGATATGAATAAAATTGAATCTAAACAGAAATAGCTTTTGACTTATTTATAAGAAGGTAAAAATTAAAGGACCAAAATGAAATTATTTCATGAATAAGGATAGGAACAGAGAGCTCAATTCCTTCTCTTGAAGGCCATCTTTGCCCAGCACCTGGAAGAAACAGAAGGAGAAGGAGAAGGAGAAGAGTAAGGGTAGGTGAGAGAGTAGCTTTAATATTTGAGTTATAAATAATATTATTATCATCTGATGAGTATAAGATGTAATTCAAAATTAATGATATTTATGTTTTAGTGAAGATTTTATCAATTATGCAGAGTATAAAGACAGAGACAGTGGCAGAAAAAAGAGAGAGGCAACTAGAAAATTAGTTTAGAATTTATAACATTTAAATTTGAATTAACTCGAAATTATTCAAATTCGAAATCAAGATAAGAGAACTAATTTTATATAATTTATTTGTTGAATACTAGGAATAGATCTTATTACTTATTTATGTGATATGATCATATTTTTATTGTATAATGATTTATTATTGTTCTGTCAATTAAGCTAATTTGTACTGTTATTATTATTTGTTCATTAATATGCTGAATTGATTTAAAGGGGCGTTTGGTTCAATGTTATTTTGATGTTATATTAGTGAGGGAGAATAAATTATTGAGATATTTTGGGTAAATTATTTATCGGTTTACAAGGTGTAGGAGCATTTGAGATTGAAGGCAAATAAATTATATTTATTTAAATTTGGTTATTGATGTCAAAACTTTTTAAAAGATTTTCTTTCAAGTTGTTGACTGTTGTAGTTTTAATGTTAAAGCAAAATAAATTTTTAAAATTTATCCTGAAAAAGAATGGATAAGTTTTTCTTTGGGAAAAAGTTTATGAGGGTTTGAAGATTTATTAGAAATAAACTAAAGTAAATCAATAAATCAAGCTTGGGATCACATTTCTGAAATAAAATTTGAAAAAAAAAATTAAAAATAAAAAATCTATGAATCAACAAAACAAATGGAGACTAACAAATAATTTATCAATTTAATTCAAGATCTTCCGGTGGGAAAAGAAAGATGATTCGCCGTGTATTGCGCTTTACGATTCGTGAAAGACTTGCAATGGACGGTGGAGTTTCTATGCTGTTGATCGATTAGATTTTCGTCCATTAAGGGCGCATGCTACGATAGGCTGGACTTTGGGCAGGTTGAGGCGACTGCTTTTTATTATTATTTTTTTCTATTTTTTTTTTGTGTTTATTGTGGTCCAACGCATAGCTTGACAAAAGCTAAATTAGGCCATCAGATCTCATAATGATTCGTGTAAAATACGACTTTGCAAAGAACGATTAGACAAAGAACTTCGATATCGTCTTAAATATTGAGTTGACATAGTAGTACGAAGAGTACGATCTGGTGATATCTCGGGTTCAAGGAGAGCTGTTCGAGTAGGGCTGTTCGACGAGAGCTGTTCGGCTAGGAGTGTTAGAGAAGGTTCTAACAATACAAATAGAATAATTCTATACTTTAAGGTCCTATTTGGCGTGAGGATCAAAATAGGACCAAAATAGTACTAATTTAAAAAACAATAATAATAATAATAAATAAATTTTTTAAATCATTCTACACAAATTTAAATATAAAAAATATTATTTTACTTTACACACTCAACAATTTAAAATAAAAATATCAACTTTATTTCACATTCAAGATTAAAATATTCAAATCGAGTATTTTGATCTAAGATGTGAAATAAAGTTTATATTTTTATTAAAAATTATTGAGTATGTGAAGTAAAATATTATTTTTTATAATAAAATTTATGTAGAATAATTAAAATAATTTATTTATTATTATTTTTATTATTTTTTAAATTAGTATTATTTTGATCCTGTTTTGATCCTCGCACCAAACAGGAACGTATATTAATTTGCTCAGTCAATCAGTAAAATTTAACATTTAAATTTTTTAATATTATGCAAATATGCACTTGTGGTACTCTGACACAATTTAAGATGGTTGATGAATCTGAAGGCAAATACTAATTTTTTTTTTTTAAGAATAGCAAATATTAATATTTTGAGAGAGCAATTTATGCTTCTATTCTTTTGACAGGATAAACATGCATATAAATTGAACTAATCAATATTTTAATATAAAAAATCTAAATTGGGACTAAACTAATCCTTATGCCCATAACAATGTTTATATATCGTTAAGCACTAAGATAAATTGACCCATCATAAAAAAAAATTAAATAAGTTGAAATATAAATATTATACCTACGGCGACGGCCGTGTCACCCGNAGAGAGAGAGATGCGGGGAGGAGAGAGAGTGTGTGATTTCTAACGTTTGTTACGCCCCAAGGACTTACATATATATTTCATCAAATTGAAGAACCACTTTGCTATATTTAAATATTCGAAAAATTTATTTACTCATATGAGTAAACTAGAGGGACCCAGATGCTATTTACCCTAATTAAAATGGTCATTAAATATTTATCAAATAAATAATAAAAAAAATAAATATAATATGCTAAAATTATATAAAATATAATATAAAATAAAAATTTTATATTAAAATTTATATATTGAGAATTAAAAATAATTTTTTTTAATAAAATACCTAAGCTATTTCAGTAAAAAAATAATAATTTTTTTGATTTGTTTGATTGGACGTCATTTTGTCCATGAGATCATTGCAAATGACCTTAAATTAAACAAGGCAAAAGAATTATTTATTCTTTTTATATTTTTAAAATTATTTATTACTTAAAAACACTCATTATATCCTGAATCTTATTCCACTTAATAAGCATTATATATATATATATATATATATATATATATATATATATACATACATACATACNTACGTTTATAGTGCTGTACGGCACTTTTAATTTTAACTTAATTAGAATTTTTATATGATGTTTATGTGATAAAAAATAATTTTTTATTTGTATAGCACCATTACATTATAAAAATTTATTTAAATTTAAAATTTAAAATTATTTATTGAACGTGTAACATTACTGTATATATAAAAATATATATTTCAGACCTTAGTAATTCACAAAAATAATATTTAAAATTGTTTTATCCACATATTAAATAATGAAATTATCAGTATTTATTTTTTTATCACAACCGAATCATTACCATCCTATTTTTCGATAAATTCATAAATTTTTTAGCTGTCAGATAAAAAAACAACAAAAATATGAAAAAATGTAATTTATAACTATTTTAAAACATAATATAAGTAGTAACATTGAGAATTTAATTTAGGAATAAGACAATGTTATATACTACGCATATAATTATTTAATTTTTAAAAAATTTACAACTAAAATTTTTCATATTTACATATAAATTGCTAAAATATTAAAAATTTTATAAAAAATCTTTTATCAACTATCTCAAATATTTAAGAAAAATTCTATTTCCAACGTGAATATGCATTCAATACATTCATTATATTTCATAATGAATTTAGTATGCTGTTATCTAGGATCTAAATACTTTAGTCTAAAGTGGAAATATTCAAATATGAATTCATATATCATACAAATGACATATTTTTTAAATATACTAAAATAACTAATAAAAATGCCTTTCTGTAAACTATGCCATCAATATTTCTTATGTTTTGGATAATCAAATTAAATTAATGTTCAAAGTACTTTTTTTTCAAGGCAAATGCACCGTTTTACATTTTTTTTTCTTTTTTTATAGAGCTTTTCATATTTTTCTACAAATTCTTTTTTTGTGTCATGCATGCATGTTTAATTTATGGTCTTCTCTTTATTAAATTATTGACGTAGGATATAGGGGATCCCAAAAAATACCAAAAAAAGAAAGAGTTCCGGGAGACGGCAGCGCGCAGAGAGGTAAGCCTGTTAGCGGAGGCTTAAGAGAGAAAGATAGAGAGAGTTCGGAGGTGGTTCAGGGAGGAGGTCCCTTACGTCCACCGAGCGATCAGCGAAGGAATTTCACTAGAGTAAAAGGGTAGCCGTGAAGGCTTAATACAATATTTGGAAAAGAGAGAGGGAGAAAGAGCTCCTCAGTTGGGGCTTTGATACAATGAGAATGGGAGAATTCAAGTAGCTGCTTGCACCTTGGTCGCTCCTATTGATCTCCTTGATCTGATCTTTGATCTGTAGTTTTTCGATCTCTGATCCTTTTGCATGAAGACTGTTCAGCGGTATTTGTAGGCAGCGGATGATGCGACTTTATCCTGGTTTTCTAGAGAAAATGAGGTGAGCAAGCTCTGAGTTCGCGCCACTTGTCGGCCGCCGGAGGGACCAAAAGCAGCAAAAGGGATGCTAACTTTTAATAGTATTATTGCTTCTGGGGATCCGTGATAGCCGGAGCATTCGAATCCTTGATTTGCGGGTCTGAAAAAAGTGACTTGTACGGGGAACTGTGCGGTCGGGCCAAGCTGATTGCGACAGGCACCGCTTTGTAACATCGCGTACGATGTTAGCAAGGATGGTCTTGGCTCGTCGTGGACGAGGCTTGGTTGAACCTTCGTGGCCGAGGTTTGACCGAGGTCTGACCTGTGAGAACAGATAGATGGATTAGTTAAATAAAACGAAGGCCATAAGCCAGCTGAGCGCCACGTGTACGGCAGGAATGCAGCGCTGGAA
>JAEMOT010000553.1:65846-80835 GCA_019297695.1 Apostasia ramifera
GAGCAGGCGAGCGCAGATGTCGCACGCAGTCAGGGCGCAGTCACGCGCGGGGGCGACGCGTGCGAGTCGGGCGCAGGTGCGTGCGGATGAAACTGTCAGAGAAGTCGATGTGAATGCTGGAGGTGCGAGATGAATGGAATCGAACCCGGAGGGGAGGAGCTGGAGCGGGTGGAGTTTAGGGATTCTCACCCAAGGCCCAAGCCCTTCCCTATCCAGGATATCGATTCATTCCAGAATCAAATAATCCTAAGGGAAACACAAATCAGATTTATTCAGCATTAAGAAAATAAGAGTGACAGGGAGGCGTTTATATAGGCCTTCATACAGACTGACTCAATAAAGAAAAAATACATAATGTAATAAATTCCTCACACAAACGAGGAAACACTAAATAACATGCCTAAAATAATGATTGCTGAAATAGAAACAACTAATACAAAATAAATGCGAGAAATAAAATCATCCCAAAATGGAATCTCCAATCAATCAGAATAAATAGGAGATTTCCAATCTATCGAGTCAGCGATCCGCAGCATCCATCTTTCCTAATCTGTTCTAATAGTCAATCAATCCAGATCGAAGCAGCATGGCTAGATCTCGGCCGTCGACGATAAACTCTGCCAGGAATGAATCGACGGTCGATCGTGGTGTCCCCACCAAAGATTCAACACAAATAGAGGCAATAAATACTCACCTTCAAAGTGTTAAACATTGGCAGTCAAGATACCGATAATCACACAGTTCACAGATCAAGTACAGAATCATAAATTCTTTTATCTCTTCTGATATTAGTGAGGAAGATAGATGAACGTTGTTAAGCAATAAGCCATAGTTTTCATGAATTCGTTAGAATCTGATCAACGAATGAGATTGATATAAGACTTTCAAAAGAGCCGAAAATTAACTGAGAAAAAAACCACAGGGATAATGTACCTACCGTGCCTTTACAGTTGTTTAACATACATCTTTATGATTTAGTAAGTTCCATTTGCAAATTTTTTGTAGCATTCTAGTAGCTCTTTTTTCATTTTTATTTCATCCAGAAGGATGGTGTTATGCTGCTCATGTATTAGCTTAAGCGGTTAAAAAACATCACATCTATCTTTTTTTAAAAGATTACTGATGTATAAGACAAGGATGTTGCAACTTACTAATTAGAGAAAATACTACACATAAATAATATACTGGAGCTAAATAATATGCGCATCTGCAAAACCATAAACCGTGATATGAAACTTAACCAACAGAGAAGAAAGGGAAAACCTTTTGGAATTGCTCGCTTCTCGTCATTGTAGTGAATCAATGCACCTGCTCCAGCGATTACTAATAAACCTGTAGGCTACAAACAACTAAAAAAAATTAACATTCATTGAATAAAATAATATTATCCCTGGATCAGGAAAAATGTATAATAACAGCGAGAATGTAAGTGGCAGTTACTCGATTAGCATACAATAACATAACTTCTCCATGACCAAGAGCGCAATTGCTCCTCTTCTTCCAAGATGTGCTTCGCTAGTCTACCATTTTTGTTGTTTGAAGCACAAGAATAACCACGATAAGGGGTATGAGATGACATTGTCCTACAGAAAAATAGTAATTAGTGATTATGAAAGCATGGTTAGCATAATCCCAAATCAAAGGTAATTAACTTGGGGCAGTACTGCTCATTAGAGATGGCATCATAAAGGTATAAAATTGAATTGTGCAACAATACAAATTGATGCGGAACAATACTTTAATACCAAAACTGATGCCAAACAATGTTCTGATACTAAAACTAATATAGAAAAATACTCTGATATCAAAATTGATGTGGAACAATGCTCTGATGCCAAAACTAATATGGACAACACTCCAATACTAAAGTTGATGCAAGATGAAACAACAGAGGATAGGTACGGTATAGAGAAAGGAGAAAAGAGGAGAAACAAGAGAATAGGGATTCAGGGATTTTAATACTAGACTCTAGCCTTTTACCTCTAGGATTTAAATTCAATCCAATTCCATGAATTTAGATTTAAATTCCATGAACTAAAAAAGGAAATTTAATTTTATTCATAGGACATCAAAATCTTCACATACGCCATACCTATAAATAAGAAAATCCCCACCACCACAACTCGAACTAAACAAAAACTAATTCTAATTTAAAAGAAAATCTCTAAATTCAAATCAAGCATATCTAATAGATAGGACTCCCAAATTCAAACTAATTGACTTAGTCAAACAGGCTTACCTAGTCATAACCAAGCTAACTCAACTCAAATGACTTAACTGGCCAAATAAGATTTAGTCAAACTAAGGAGTAGTGTATTTTTGATAAATCCGACCATAATGAGCTCGGTAGGTATTGGAATCATGTATCACATAAACATATATAAAGACCAGTTTCTAGGATCAAATATATACTAAAAGCTATAAAGGATCAACTACCAGTTTCTAGAATCATGACCTATCAAGTCAAGCTCCCAAAATAAAGTCCAAGGTGCCCATTTGGATTGCATTGGAGATTAGTATTAAGAGAAATGTTTCACCGGGGTTTTTCTTCTTATTTCATTGAGAATTGAAATAACAATATCTTTGGCATATTTTGCTCAAAATTACAAAATGTACCATACACATATAAAGCTCAAGTTGATTAGATGAACATCACAATCCAAAAATGGTTCAAGAATCTATTAAAGATGATGGACGATTATAGTGCCAATAGTTAAATTACA
Organism: Apostasia ramifera; assembly: GCA_019297695.1. Lineage (NCBI taxonomy): Eukaryota > Viridiplantae > Streptophyta > Magnoliopsida > Asparagales > Orchidaceae > Apostasia > Apostasia ramifera. The sequence goes on from JAEMOT010000553.1 coordinate 68,570, forward strand.
TTTCGGTCTAAAGAAGTACCTCTATCATGAACGAACATCAAAGGTAAATGATGCGGTACTCAAAATCCAAAACAAAAAAAAAAGTAGTAAGAAATTCGGGTAAAAGATCATTAGGCCATGAACAGCAAGTAGCTAACTATAAATCAAGAGCTGGCCCTAAAGGCATTTAGGAATACAATAAGATAGATGCTGCCTAGAATCTCGACTCAACGTGCAATCCAACGCAAATTTAGAACTCCAAAGATTTCTTGAATAGTTCGGGAATTAAAGACATAGGTCTTTAAAACGAGAAACAAAAGAAAGAAAAAAACTTGCAGGCAACAAAACCATGTGATGATGCTCGAAGTTCACAAAGACAGAAATGGCGCAATAACACGCAGAAAGTCGAAGGACATTACCGATTGCGACGGAAGGATGAACTGAAAACCCTCGATGCCTGCCGCAAGGACAGCTTCATCGGTTGAAACCAGCAGCTCGCCGGTGTTTCGTTGAAGGGCTCTAAATCCGAAGACCTCGAACAATAGAATCGATCCGCAATCCTCCGCGCTTCAGAGGAGGAAGGCGTTAGAATCTTGGAGCAGAAGAAATTTGGGGATTTTGGAAAAGGCGGCGTTGGAGTTGTGGGGTACCGAAGCAGCTGAGTTTGGGCTGTAAATTTTTCCTCAACTCCAACATCTGATTTTTTTTTTTTTTTTGGATAATACGAAACTCTATTTACAAACCTCGCAATAGTTACTCAAATTTTATATAAAAAAAAAGTCACTCAAATTTAGCTCTGCTCCCGTTCAACTCCATTTCTGATGCCAATTTAGATCAGATCTAAATGCTGATCGAGACCTTGTCGTCTGAACGATTTATGACTCGTGAGTCAATGACAAATCGGATTATCAAATAAGACTTCTGATTAACCGAAAAATCTCACATAATGCTTTTTTATTAACCAAATTAAGTTATTTTTATAAAAAAATGTATTATATTTTGACATACATATATTATATAGCATATTTATCTAAATATAAAAAAAATAATTTTTTATCATCAAAAATTATTTAAATAATAAAAAGTGATACCCGGGTCCGCGCTAGAGTGATATTCAAATAAGTAAACCGGAATCACACGGATAAAAAGAGACTCTTGAAAAGCTTCGAGATAGAGAGAAATAAAAATGAATTGTCTCATATTGGAAAGAGAGAGATCTTGAGTTGTATAAATAAATAACATGATTTCAAATAATAAAGGTATTTTTTGTGGCAAAATCATGTGGTTAGTGATGAAAAATTTCTTAGTTAAGCATAATCAGATTTGAGTAGTATTGAGATGAGTTACTTTTCAGGAAGTACTTAAATTACGTAATTTTTAAAAATCAAAGTGAATAATATCTTTACATTAAGATCACAAGATATTGCACTATGGTATCAGAGCTGACTTCTTACAACACGATGTGACTCAAGGACAAATCAAACGAAAGTTAATGAAGGTGGGGAGGAATTACCAGGGTGATGTCTACATGAGTAAATATATCAGAATCATTAGGATAAGGAACGGCTTTTGACAAGACTTCTAGGTGAAAGGGCATAAAAATAAGTGGAGAGGTATAGGAATGAATTGTCATCATTATAAAGAGTGGAGATCCTAAACTGTATAAGTAGATAATGTGATTTCGAATAGTAAAGACTCCTTTTAAAGAAAAATCGTGAAGCTAATGATAAGAAAATTCTGTAATTAAGCATATTTGGGTTAGAGTAGTACTTAGACGGGTAACTTTCTAAGAAGTACTCAAATTATATAATTTTTAAAAATAAAAACTAATAATATATCTACATTTGAATGATGAGAATTACAAAAAGGGAGGTAATTATATAAATATACAAATTTTGAAAAAAATATTGTAAAATTCTAATTCAAAAGTTTTTTAGAGCTTTAATAAACTTAAATAAAACTTTAATATTACATGAAAATTTAAACATTTTTAAAAATCTAATTTAAATTATCTAAATTATGAAAACAAATTGAAAAAAACATAAATTAAGATATAATTCAAATTAAATTTTAATATCAAGTAATATAATTTTTTAAAAATTAATTATGCCATTGAGTGGATCAATATTGAAGTGGATACAGGTAGATCCAAAATCTGATTGACAAGTCTAAAGGATCACATAAAAAAGTCTCGAATGTGAAATAATTTTTGTTCACTGTTGTTTCGGATTGGGTTTCGAGTCAACTGTTGGGCCTAATTTTTTTATGACTCAAAAATGACTCGCTCAAAATGGAATTGGTAAAAATTGATTTACATTCTATATTACAAAGTACATAGGATAAATTGCTATAAGATGCCTATAGCTATACTATAATTTCAAATACATCTAACAAATAAAAAATCGGTTACGTCCCTAATAGTGTATATTGTTTAACAAAGTGAGCCCCTCCGTTATGAATGACAAATTTGCACAAATACCTTTAAACTACCATAACTCCCCCCGTAATGGGACAAATTTGCATCTAAAAATTATATGCATGACTTATGGCTCGCCCCAATTGATTATGGGATGAGTGGGAAAAAAAATTATACCCACTCCAATTTATGATATTGCTAGTAATTAAATAAAATTATACAAAATTAAGATTAAAAATTTTAAATAAAATTATTTTTTATTTTTTAAAAAATAAATTATTAGTAATAGATTTGAGATGGATTGGGACAAAGTTGAATGATAAAAGTAAAGCGAGACAAATATAAATTTTTAGAGAAATTGGGCGAATTAGAAATGAGTATATATAAAGAAGGCATGATTAATAGTTAAAATAAAGAAAAACAAATATGATTTATTTATCTTAACCTAAGCTCTTCCCATTGCCATCCCAACGCACCCTTCAGTTTTTTTCTTTCTCAACTCATTTAAAATTCCCAAATTTACCTTTAACAATTGTCATAACGGTTCATATATTAACTTCAAAATTAAATAAAAAAATGATTGAATAAAAATATATTTCTAATAAAAATATAATATAATATTATATATAAATAAAATAAAATAATATATGTATATATATATATACGCATGTACGCATATGTATAATATTAATAATACTCCGTAAATTGAGATTAAACATTAATTGGAAGTTGGAACGATTCAAGCCACGGCAACGGCTGAGATCATCTCGATCTCCAACAGCACCGTAGAGCGGTAATCTCAACCGTCCGCTCCACTCCAATCATTTATTACACAGACAAATAGTACGCACAGTACACCCCTCTCTCGACAGGCAACCAGCAGCGGCGGCGACTGACGGGAAACCCTAATCGCGGTCAATTTTCCCCGCCAACAGCCCGACGGCCCGTACCAGGGGCCTCTCTCCGGAGATCCGGCCATCGCCGTTGGAAGCATAGCAGTAGTCCCGGGTGGCGTAGAGCTGGTAGGGAGAAGTGTCCATGGCGAGCCACTGCTCGACGGTGAATCTGGTCTGCCAGCAGCCCAAGTGGGGGCCAGTAAAGGTGACCTCGACGTAATTGCAGTACCAGCCATGGTGGGGTCCCGATCCGTCGGAGGTCAGGTTCATCCAGCACGGCGGCGAGGAGAGGCAGGGGCCCCGGCCGGAGAAGATGTCGAGATTCCCCCTTTCGAAGTAGTTGTAGCCGTCTCCCATCAGGCCGCCCCACTCCTCCAGATTCGTGATCAGAAGGCCGTTGCCGTCCGATCCTGCCAGCGCAAGGTTTATTTTCGAATCCGTTCCCCCTTTCCAGATGCTCCCTGTTCTGACGTACAGCGTGTAGACGCAGCTCTGGTCATCGTCGTTGCCCACCTGCAGAAACCCTAATCAGAACCGACCGATTGATCGATCGAGGAGAGGAAAAACTTACTTGGATGGAACGCAGGCCGCCGGCAGTGGCGGAGGCGGCTATGGCGGAAAAGACTAGAAGGAGGGAGAGATGCTTGAATCCGACGGCCATGGCTGTTAATGGATGGGTCAACAGAAATGAAGAGCTAAGGTGTCGCTTATTAAAGGAGATGTGGCTCAGATCTTCAGAATTTTCTGGATTTTGATCTTAAAACCGGACAAATACTTCTCCGTTTGACGATCTATTTGAAATAATAAGCAGTTTATATTTACTTAAAATTTTAAGTTATTATTAAATAGAATTTTACAACAGAATTGAGAGAAAGTCTTTTTTTCGTCTATACTCTAGATAAAAATTGCAATTTACATCCTTAAAATATTATCATTTAGAATATTGCATTTTCAAAGATATAATTTTTTTGATAGATTCACAGATATAATCGTGTTAGAATATGGATTGATTAAATGCTAATGGGCTCGGCCCATTAAAGCCCAAAATTTAAGAGGTCGAACATTTGACTTCTCGTTTAATTGGAGTGTGGCTTGAAGGATTAGATAAGCATGGAGGCATGCAGCCATTAAAAAACAATAATATGAGATTTCTTTTATATATATGTATGTATGTATGCATGTATGTATACAACGCCCTTGTGTATGATGCGGGAAATCTAATTTTTGATTATGGATTGTCAGTAATGACATATATGTAAGTCGATTATGTGGGATTTTATGAAGTACGAATCTATCTCTAGTTAAGATCTTTTATTGTTCTTTTTAAGACTATAAAAATATCTGTAACTTAGGAACTATTAATTAAATTAAATCAAATATTTATATGTGATTAACTAATAATGTTGCATATTTTTAAGGTAAAATTCAGTTTTTTTTTAATTATTAAATCTTAATTACTTCATGAGGTCACAGTAATTTTACAAATTACAAGGAACTCATTGTCTTTTTTCTTTCTAAATTTTGTACAAAAAATTAACTCCCAAATTAAACGTGGACTTAAGTGTTTAGCTTCAATCCCATTACCATCTAGAGGCCAGATGGTTGACAATTATGTTAGACACTCAGTTTGAGCTTTATTAGACTCTATGTTCATAATTTGAAATTAATTTTAAATAATAAGATATAATATTAAAATAAATAATTATTTAATTTAATTTGTAACGCATTGAATATTTATACAGTGTTACTTATATAATAAAATTTTAAATAAAAATAGTATGAAAATTTAAACTCCATTCTCACTAAAAAAAAATCAATCTGCATTCGAGTTTGAGTATTCGTTTTATGCAACGAAAAAAAAAGAGGCTGCATTACTGCATTCTACACATTTTATGCATAATGTGAAATTTTATTTTATTTATGTATATATACATAGAGTTAAAGTTATCTATTATACCACTTCTTAATATTTTTTCTTAAATATAATAAATTAATTCCCCTTTCCTCTTTTTTTTTATTTTTTTATATGAAAAATAATTAGTTAATTATAATTTATTAATGATATTTATTTCTAAAATGTTGTTCAAAAATGTGATATGAGTTTACTATTTCTCTCAACGGAATGCGGTGGGACCGTCGCGCCACCGCGCGCTTCTTCTGCTCGTTTGACCGAGTCCGTCTCCACAAATAGACCTTCGAACAAAAATCAGCTTCGTCCGACCTGCGACGACGCGCTCGAGCGATCTGTCATGGCTTCTCCTCCCCCCATTCAGATGCCCTCCTCTCTGCCCTCCCCCGCACCGGCCAACCTCTTCTTCCATCTCCGGCGATCCCATTTTCCCAAAGCTACGTCCACCTAACCCCAATTCCTGATCCCTCCTTCTCCATGGAGGAGGGAGGCCCTCCTTCCCGCGTCCCCCCGCTCCCCCGCCCTCCCACCGTCGCCGCCGGCGATACCGAAACCTATTCCTCTACCGTCGTTCCAGTCTCCCCTTCCCCCCTCACCTACGTCGTGCAGGTGCCCAAAGAGCAGATCTACCGCGTGCCGCCTCCCGAGAACGCGCGCCTCGCCGAGCAGTACCGTGACCAGGTGACAGCCCAACGCCGCCGGCGAAGCCCATGCGTGAAGTTCGTCTTTTGCTTCCTAGCGATCGCCGCCATTTTCGCCGTTCTGCTGCTACTCGCCGCCCTTATCTTCTACGTCGCGGTCCGGCCGGAGGCTCCCAGCATCAAAGTCGAGCACCTCGTCCTGGAGGATGCCAACGCCAGGCTGCAGTACGAAGTCGGGTTGGAGGTTCGGAACCCGAGCTTGGGTTTGAGCTACGAGTTCGAGAATGGCGGTACCGCTACACTCACGGACAGGCGCACGAGGGTGGCGGACGGAGCGCCGCCGGGGTTGTACTTGAAGGCGAAGGAGACGAAGGAGATGAAGCTATCGATGAATGGGGCGAAGAAGAGGCCGCCGGAGGCCGCGGAGGAGAAGAAGGCGGTGACGATGAGGCTGAGTATGGCGATGACGGTGCGGCCGGTGCTGGGGAGTCTGCGGCTGTGGGGGATGAAGATGACGGTGGGGTGCGATGTGACGGCGAAAAGTCTGGGGAAGAAGACGAGACTGTTGTCGCAAGAGTGCGAGACCAGCGTAGATTTATGAAGGGGTAATGGAGGATGTAGGGAAGCACAGGCAGAGACTCAGAGAAAAGAAGAAGTTATATTGTATTTGTTTTACTGAAGCAGGAGCTTATGGTGCTTCTATTTCACAGGGGCTTTATATATATTTCCTTTAATGATCATGTTATCTGTTTCCTCTCTCTCTCTCTCTCTCTCTCTCTCTCTCTCTCTCTCTCTCTCTCTCCCTCTCTCCGTGCAAACTTAGTTAATTATAATGTGAGTGAGATTGGAGGGCTTAATAACAGCATTACATGAAGGTTAATTATATTCTCATCGAGCTTTCCCTTCTTACTATTGGCATGCCATTTCCTTGTTCTGATAATGTTGAAGTCATGTATTTGATATAATGAAATTTTTTTTGAGACTAAAACCCAGAAATATATTAATTAGGCCCCGTTTATCTCCAAGTTAAAAATTAACCTGGTTTAATTTTAACCTGACGTATCACATCACACATAAAATTTAATATTAAAAATTAACTTTATTTCACATCCTACACACATTACTAAAATAATAACCAACTTATATCACATCCCTCACATATCCCAACATAATAACTAACTTTATTTCACATCATTCACAACTTTCAATAAAAAAATATCTCTATTCAAGTTTAATTTTAATCTTGTTAAATTTAACCTTACAAACAAACAGACCCTTAGTGATCATAATTCTCCCATGGGGGAGATCAGTAGACACAATAGAGCTAAGAAATAAAGAGAGGCACAGAATTAGCAGATCAGATCAGGAGCAATGCTTGGTCGAACCATCTTCAGCTTGTGCGATGTTGGCCCAAATATCATTGAGGATGGGTTCTTATAGAACAAAAGAGGGGGTGGCCGATATCCTTAATGACGTTGGAAGCATCAGATTCTGCAATCCACTTCTTGAAGCTCAATGTGAAAGTTAAGCTAATACAATTTTGAGAGCGCAGCACTCGGCAGAAGGTATAACTGATACCAATATTGATATTTGCTTAATATAAATATTTGGTTGCATAGGCCTCGAAATTAGGAGTGGCAGATTGGGTTCAACAGGTTTGACCCAAATTCAAATTTGACTCTATCCAAATAGCTTAATTTGTACTCAACTTGAATTAATATTAAAAGGGTCGGATCAATGATGTGAACTTGACCTTATTAATAAATGTGTTAGATCATCCCGCCAACTCAAAATGGGTAATTTGAACAAAATCTAATTCGATTATGTATCAACTTGAATTTGTTTAACACGTTTAATAATTGAGTCAAGATTTATGACTAATTCTTGAAATTCTTGAGTCAGATTATATATTGGCAATCCTGCATAGAGTTGATAATATATGTCGACACTCCTATTTAGAAGTAGCAATATGTATATATTTATTTAGTTTCATTTAAAAAAAAATTTGGCAATATATGGAAACTTTTTTTTTAGCAATATATGGAAACTTGAAAGTGACAATTATTTGTATTCTTTGTCATTTTAAAATTAACGTAATTTTAATATTGGCTCGAAGTAAATTTAATTGAGCATGTAATTTACTTTATATAATATTTAGATATACTAACATAATATATATATATATATATATATATATATATATATTGATTATCATATTGTAGGATGCGTGCACAAAGTAAATGATTAATTAAACTTAATGTAAGATATGTATATTTAAATTTATGGGTAATTCCACTTAGACCCCTGAAGTTTATTCGACTTGCCACGCTGGACTACAATTTTAAAAATATGTCAGACAAGTCCCCAAAATTTACTGTATAGGTCATTATGATCTTCTGTGATGGTATCTTTAAACGCTGTTAAAATTACGAAAATACCTTTTTTTACTCTTTCATATTTTCGATTTTCGGCTGCGCGCCGTGGCAGCGTCTGTGCGCAGGCGGCCAGCAGTGCGCTGCCCCCGGCATCCACGTGTAGGCGACCGCGCGGGGGTCACCGCAGTCCACAGGCGCCCATGCGCTGGTCGCCACAGCGTCGCCAGCGCGCGCGGCGCCACCCTCGCGTGTAGGGTGCTGGTGCGCAGATCGTCGAAAAGTCACCGGAGCACGCGGCCGCATGCTGCATCAACCCGCGGCCTCGCGCTACCGGCCGCTTGCGCGGGGAAGCCTGCGCAAGGTGTCTGCGTGCATGCAGGGGTATAATTGTAATTTTACATTAAAAAAATTATGAATTTTAAATTAAAATTTTGTTTAACGAAATATTTAACAGAAGATATTTAATTGGACCTTATTGGAAGCTTTTTATAAATATTAAGGACCACAATAACTTACACAGTAAGTTTTGGGATCTGTCCGGTATGTTTTTAAAAAGGTGGACCTGCATAGCAAGTCGAGTAAATCTCAGAGGCCTAAGTGAAATTACCCCTTAAATTTATTATTATTTTTAATAATTTCTGTCTTACTTGACAAAGATTGCATGAATGGTCTTTGATATTCACAAACGTATTTATGCTACTTATGCACGTGAACTATTGCTCTTATGTAATTTCTAAATGAATTTCATTTTATTGATATATATATATATATATATATATATATATATATATATATATGAATAGATTTTATTGATATATTTTAAAAGTGGAGTAATTTGAATCAATATTAAAATGCATAAATTAGATGGAAACGCACAATTCACAGGATAAACATATCCGACTAATTTCTTTCTAGAGAAGAAATCTTTAAAAAAAAGCGAAAAAAACTTTAAAAAAGGTAAATAAATAAATTGATTTACAAATAAATTGACTTACTCTCTTTTACATAAAGGCAAGCTAATCTTAATTGCATATAGCTTAAGATAAGAAAAATAGTTTTAGAGAAAGAAATTTAGTCACTTCTCTTTTTTTTAGGCCATTACATATATACCAGTGTACCAAATTATATTTTCATATTAAGTTATTAATCATAATATAGATTTTTTTACTTATGTGTCATTCCGTAATTTTTAATTTGGTGATACACTATCACGATTGCCATGATTAAATTAGTTTAAATCACGATTAACAAGTTTAACTCAAATATTTAAGTACATAGAGAAAGAGAGGAATAGAGGCTGCCTCTTACGGGAGGTTACTGACCATATGTGACAGGACATAAAAGGATAGGATGCTGACTACTAAAGGGTAGTATCGATGACAACATCGCTGCCACACACAGAGTAGAAAGGTTGATGCGACACTATAGGAGATGAAGATGTTGACATGATAACTCTCGATGAAGGTAGAGAGATGCAGCTGAGCAGGTTGCTCTCAATGAAGACATCGAGAAAGGGAGAAGGAAAAAGAATGAGAGAACAGAGAGGAGAGGCAATTGTACTTGATATAAGGAAATGCTTTATAAATATTTTATTTATATTTAATAGAAATTAGCCTGAATTTCATCTAGGTAATATTTAAATTTACAGAATGTAAATATTTTAAGCTGAGCAGTATGTAGGTAATTATCTTATTTTTTTATTTATATTTATAATAAACCAAGCTTAGCTCCTACCAACTACCAAGTATAACATCAAATAAATGGGCCATTACTTTTCATTAGATGTAGATGGGCTTTTGTTAAAGCCCATTTGGATGTGTGGTGGAACACGAATAATGCATGGTAACCACGAAAAAGAAAACAGAATTATTTTATTATTATTATTATTATTATTATTATTATTTTGTTTATTATTTTCTTTAGTCTTGTCTAGCTTCAGAGGGAAAAAAAACTGCATTTAAAAAACACAAAAATTAAAATAAATGATACAACAATATTTCTTCCACTTACATGTGAGTTCATGTGTAACATGTTTTCTCTTTTTATATGAACATAACATAACTAAAGTGCTTTTAAAATTTTTGAATTATTATTATATTTTATTTTGTTATGATATTGATAAGATGAATTTTTTATGTATATAATTCGCATAGAAATTATTAAATGCATGAGGCACATATTTACTGTGCATGTGGGGATGGGATCAGTGCCCTACACGTGGAAGGCTTTGGACACACGTGTGGCCTGATTATAGAGCAATAATGAGGCCCTTTGAAAAATGAATTGGAGAAGTTTATTACTTTTACTTTGTGTGAACATAAAAGCTCTTGCTATCGTGTACCCATACAAAACCTTTTGAGCTAAAAGATTTTTTTTATTGTGTTTTGAGCTAAAAGTTTAAAATTGAATTGTGTGATCATACAAAAAAACTATGTGTACTACTATAAAATTAATTTTTATGCTTGCATGAAAAAGTTTTACATATATATAAATATATATATATATCATCACTCTAACAAATGAGATAAATTTTGAAAAGTTGTTTGTTATTGTAAGAGTAACTTACTTTGAGGCCCCGTAGGTTCAAAGATTGAATTTTAAATAAGAAAAAAACTATTTTGTTTTATTAATTTAATGAGAATGAAATTTAATTTAATATTAAAAAAATATGTAAAATATGAAATAAAATTAATTTTTATAATTAAAATTTGTGTTGCGCTAAAAAAAGCCTGAACAAAATAAGCTCTAAGGTTTCTAGAATTGTACTATAACTATAAATAAGTATAGAAAAATTAGATATTTAGGTCCATATAATTAGCGTAATTTAATATTGTTAGTCCTTTACTCAAATTCAGATTAACTCGACGATGAATTACTATTCATTTGTTCTTAAAATATTTCATTATTGTCACTGTAGTTTAACCGATTTAACACAGTATGAGGCCTGTAACTTACCATTGATATGCTGTAGATAACAGCAAATATTAATGAAAAAGTCTAAAAGGGTACAACAATTCATTTTTAAATTTAAATTTTTAATGCCCAATGTTAATGGAAAAAGCCAACATGTATATAAAGTTTAAACTATAGAGACTTAGATATTGTATATGATTTATAGTTTTTTTTAACCTATTTGTAATTTTTGTATAACCTTGAGGACCAATAATTTACCTTTATTAAAATGGTGAGAAATTTGGAGATTACATATAAATCAAAGATGTCAAAAACATTAATTTAACTTCGGTGGAGGCGTACTATGAGGACTAATATACAAACACCCAAGAATTCAAAGTCTCAGATATTAAATAAGAGCTATTACTTATATATTAACACATAAAATATGACACACACACACATATGTGTGTGTGTGTATGTCATATTTTATGTGTTAATATATAAGTAATAGCTCTTATTTATTATCTCATATTTATGTAATAATTAATGGGCATCTGAAAACCAAAGCACTAGTGATTAGTAGGGGCTATCCTTAAATTAACATCATTAATTTGAGATAGAATCTTCGATTAATGTTGAGCTATATGGTTATTTCAACAATTTCTATAGCAAATTATTAGAGTTATTTGTTTAACTAAGTTAATTTCAACGTAAATTAAAATCAATCGTAAATAGATTACATGCATCATTTATAAATTTCAATATTTAACTATCAGATATTTCAATTAATTTTATATAAATTTTAATAATAAATTAATTTTATTTCACATATTTCACATATTTTAAAATAAAATATAATTTCATTTCAAATTCTATGTACGTAAACACATCCAAAATAAAATAAAAAGGTATTTTAAATCCTTAATTAATTCTCAGTCTCAAAATAAAAAAAAAAGAAACAATCACGACAAAAATAACTCCATAATGCAGTCATGCATATAATTAGGGTACATGATATATAAATGTATATTCCTGGTTTATTCCAAAGTAAAGCTAAACTGCATGCATATTCTTGCAAGAATTCATGGCAGCCATCCATTAATGCTTCTCTCTCTCTCTCTCTCTCTCTCTCTCTCTCTCTCTCTCTCTCTCTCT
>JAEMOT010000553.1:86831-97781 GCA_019297695.1 Apostasia ramifera
AAACTTGATCAGATTTTACTATCAAAAAAAAAAAAAGCTAGTCCAATATTTGATCCGAATTAAAATAAACCTAAGAGACTAAAATCAAGAATTGGTTTTGCATAATTTGAGTATATTTATAAATATTTTAATTTTTTAAAGTACAAGATGGAAGAAAATAATATTAATATTATGATGAGAAATAAAATTACTTTATTATTTAAGATATATAGTATTAGATATCAGATAAAATTTATTTTATTATTTTATTTAAAAAATTAATTTTTCATTAAAATAAGTGCTTATGATAAGAAATAATATTAATTTTTAAAATTGTGATTATGTAGAATATAAAATAAAGTTAATTTTTAATAATTAAATTTATATATAATATATAATAATAATAAAATATTTTTAAACTATATATAAATTATATATATATATATATAATATATAGACANGGCACAGTGAAGACGTGGCTGCCGGATCTGGTGGAGAGAGGGAGGGTAAGGGTATAATGGTAATTTTTATATTTTTTAATAATAAAAAAATAAAAAGAGACCCAGATCATCATTTTTGAAAACCTAGGGACCCCGATGATATAATTTTAACCTGTGTAATAATAACCCTTAAACTCAGGGACTGGGTGAAATTTGCCCTTATATTATATATTTAAATAGTTCAGTAACTTCCCTCTATTTCTAATATGTAATAATTTATTTTAGTGCCCCTTCACCTAAAAGTCTACCTTGAGCCGCTCTTTATCCGGATGGTTCTGATTCATTTATATAAATATCACCTCAGCAATTACTTTTCGCTCTCTTTAGTCTAGCTCGGGTCATTACACATGCACCTAAATTGCTCAGATTTGTATTACATTTAAGTGTGTGATTTTTTATCAAATGTTAATTTCAATAATGGGTTAAAATTAAACTTGGTTTAGAATATTTTTTATAAAAAATAACTGTGTATAAATGTAAAATAAAATTAGTTATTATAATATAATACATAAAAAATTTGATTTAAATTAATTAATATTTTGATATGTGTGTAGAATATAAACTAAAGCTAAATTTTTATTTTGAAATATTATTAAATTTTAATATTATTTTATGCATTTAAAATTAATAAGATTAATTTTAAATATCTACTAATAATTAGATTCTAAAATTTAACGAAAATATACAAGCTTTATCGAACAAGAATAAGAATAAAGAGTGAAAGCACTTATTCTTCAATCCCAACTTCCTTCTCCTAGCAACATGCAAGAATAAATGAACACAATTGGTGCTTGGACTCACATATAGCAGTCAGTATGTCTGTTAACTCAGTTCAAATCAAACTCATTCAAGCAAGCTTTTTATAGAATAATTCAAGGGATCAAATTCACTTGCACATCAACAATTTTGATATAAAATTCAGTGTGACTTAATTGTTCGAAGTTGATGTCTTATTTTCATGGTGTCCTTTCAGAAATTGTGTTCTTTTAGGGCGTGCTAAAGGTGACTGAAAGTGGGTCTTCTGAATCACAGCTTTATAAGGCCTTCAAGGCTCTGTCTTCTCCACTAGCTGCTAGCCCTCTCCCTCCCTCTCTCTCTCTCTCTCTCTCTCTCTCTCTCTCTCTCTCCCTCTCCCTCTCTCTTTAGGGTTTACTTAACTTTATGAGGGAGAAAAACAAAACCTTTTTAGAGCTTGGTAATGGTGGGCCTGGGCCCGGGCAGCGAAGGGCAGCAGTGAGCGGTTTGTGCCTGACAGTGGCAGCTTGCAAGCCTTCTCCGTCAGGTGTGGGACCTGCAACTTTGAGTTAAAATTCCCTCGTGGTTGTCTTGTTAAAATCTTTAAGCTGTGTACTACGAAAATAGTAGCTCGAGAGTAGGGCTGTTAACGATACGATTTCAGGCTGATTCGATCACAGCACATAATTGAATTGAAAGTTTTTAATTTGATCTAGATCAGAGATATGCCTACCACATTTAATATCGATTCAATTTTGATTCAAACCAAAGTCGATCTAACTTTCGATGCTTTAGTTAAAATCTAAGATATGTATGAATGTACTTGTTTATTCAATCAAATTAAATCATATTATTTATCTCAATCTAATGATTAAAACTAAAAATAAAAATAATCTATAATAAATAGAATTTGCACAAAAGTCGTGAAGAAAATTTTAATATGATCACTTATTATGGTATTATGAAAAAATAAATATGCTGAATATATAAATAAATTTTTTAAATATTTTCAATGGATCTAATTTTGAGTTAGCTTGATTTGATCCCAAAGTAGATCAAGATTGAATTGATAAAAGTTTTGAACTATAAAAATAGCTATTTTGTCAATAAATTTTGCTCGAGTCAATCTCAATTCGATCAAAATCTGATTGAACTTTTGATTAACTTTCGGGTCAAGTAAACAGCCTTACTAGAGAGTAATTCGTCATGCATTCTTTCTCTATGCTGCTCTTGAGATATTGTAGCTATTGATCATGTGTTGTTCTTTTGCTAATAAGATCTTTCTTTTTACCTAAATATAAGTATAATACTTGATTTAATATAACTAGGTCTTAGGAACAAGGACCCATCGCTAATAAAAAAGGTGTCACTGAATCTAAGTCTTATAAGTGTCATTAGAAGACATATTAACAAATAATGAATAACAATCAGTACTATACTTTAACAGCTAAATCGTGTGAAACCTCATAATAATGATCCTACATCTATCTCATGATGTAAACGAGATAACACGCACAATAATGCCATTGGCAAGAAACATACGAGGTAGCTCAAACTACTCTTATCAACCAACAGTGGTTCCAACATTACTCAGTAGCACTGCAATTGTTTTTACCTGTGTACAATGCACGGCCAAGAAGTTATCCCATACTTTAATATAGAAGTGACTTAGAATACTTGATACGCTTGGTTAAGAGTTGTTTTGAGGAACAATTGCTTGTTTACTAAAAGCGAATCTGATTAGAGTTATTTTGCACGAAGATTATTACCCCCTACGTACACAAGATATTCATAGATCAGCGATTGTCAAAAAGTGAAAGGGGCAATAATCTTACAATACAAAAAGGAGAAGCAAACAAAAACTCTCTATATAATTGCTGACTTGTGCTTGAATTGAATAAAGGATTGGATGATTGGGCAAAATCAGCCATTCTCATCCCTCAACATTGTTCCACCTTGTCTCCCATCTGAAGGAAGGTCTCCAGCAAGTAAAGGGCTGCTGCCCTCACCTACTAAACTTCTGAAATCAAATAATTAAGTAGTTCCTATTTCCTATTAGAATTGGTCCATGTTCCTGACCTATGTGAAAGTTAGTTGAACTATTCAATGGGAAAGAATTATGTTCAAGTAAAGAAATTAAAGTCACCCGATACAAACGAAGAAAAATCTATTAAGTAATATATATATATATATCGAAATATTACTAGAAAATCAACGAGTTAGAATCCCCATGAATTATAAAGTACGACAAAGAAGAAGAAGAATACCTCTAATAGGGGAGATACTTAATTCAACCCAATATACAATTTATACACATTTATTTGTCTAGGCCAACAAAATAAAATTCACGATTAATTGTATATTAATACTATAACTTGTATTGATATTTAATATAGAAGAGTTTTTATTTGCGTCCTAACAAATCTCTCATATGAAATTCCATTCACAGTGAATCTTTTTTCATTCAATGAGCCATTCAAGTCCACGCATTTGAAGAGTCCACTTAATGCCTGAAGGCACAGTGAAAATCAACTGCTTTTATAATTTTTTGACTATGATAGAAGACACAAGACCCGTGAGAGTACAATTTACATAAATCACATAATATGCTGAAGGCTCAGTCAAATCATTTGCTCTGATACAACTATTAGAGGAGATATCATGTAGAAACCCAAGTTGAGCCTAATACGTAATTAATTAATCGAAAAGTTTAAGCTGATAGATAATAACCATCAATTATATATTAATACTATAGCTTATGTTATATTGCATTAGTCTTTATATATATGTCAATATACTAAACTAATCAAAGAGACTAGAATTCTACTTAAATAACCCATGTGTTTATTATGCCTTATATTTATGGCAGGAAAAGCTCATTGGCAATGCCCTTATATGTCACCATCACATTCACCTAAAAGTGGCTTTTCACTAACCCAGCTTTGCCCATTCATTATCAAAACACCCCCACAATAGAGGTATAGATGTAGACCCGAAACATGTCAAAAGAGGTCATAACTAACGTGAAAAGTAAGCAGACACCATTTGTTATTTCGAATTAAGTGAAAATATTAATTAGTGGATGAACTGTCAAATTGATCGACATACTGAAGATTAAGAAATTACAAAAAGGTCGAAAGACCGCGCTCCTTCGAAGAACTCTACGTTGTATTCTAAGCCTATTTGATGGCTATACTAAATTTATCATTATTTTTTTAGCCATAATCTTTTATGTTCAGCATAATTTTTAAATAAAAAGATATATTTAAAATCAATTTATTTTAACATCACACATTATAAGCTTCAACACAAACAACTTTTAATTTATATAATTTAGCACAATAAATCAATTTTATCTAAAATTCAACATATATATATATATATATTTATATATATGATGAAAGTTATTATAATTAAGATATAATTTTAGGGATAATTACCCACATGCCACACAATTTAGTTTTATTTATGCCTTACTCATCCGTTCTTAGTTAATTACGCTATGCATACTCAAAACATTATAAAATCTTACATACACACATTTAAACTTATTTCTATTATAATGAGTAATCATAATTTTTCAATAACCTAGCTATAGTTAGATTACAAAAAATCTGAGCCATTCATCATATTATTTTAAGAATATTTAAATATATTTTGAGTGAAAATCCTAAAACTTTAATATTTAGGTGGCGACAAAGGAAGGAGACATCCGCGACGTGAATTGATTTTAGGACAAATCAGTGCTTTAGTGTGGTATTGAGGAAGAGAAAAATATGTACCATTAAGAGTAAAAATATAATTTTAATGATATACAAATAGAATATTTTATTTCAAATAGATTTTGATTAAGTTTTAACTCAAATGTGTGTATATAAGATTTTGTAATTTTTTGAATGTATATAGTATAATTAATTAAGAATGAATGAGTAAGATATAAATAAAATTAAATTATGTGATCTGTAGTTAATTATTTCATAATTTTATTATCTCACAAAACTGATTTTATAATTTATTTAAATCAGGGGTGGCAGGTGTTTAGAGGACGCATCCCATCCCAGCTTTCAAAAAGTTCAGGTGGGTGTTTGTCTCCACATTTCAGAGTGCTTGTGCAGTTGGATGTGATTCATTCAGCTTTTTAGGCTGCGACCCTCACGGAAGTGCTAGTTCCCTCTTTTTCTTATATTTTTATTATGCCTAGAAATTATTTTTTGTTGTTTTAATACATTTATTTTATTTTATATTTTGCACTTGTATGTCTCAAATTTTAAATTTGATTTGAATTTATTAATTAATTTCCAATTTTTCAAGTCGGATCGATTATTGATGACACTTCTTAGCTTCATGTGCATTAACGGATAAACTTCCTTCATTCTTCCATTTTCTTTAAATTTTTGAAAAGCTAGACATAATAATGATAATAAAGTTATTTTTTTAGAAAAATGTAAAAAAATAAAATCAAATTCTTTTTTCTTAATTTTATATTTTTAATTTTTTTTTAAAAAAATATCTCATCTTTCATCTCAGGCCGGCCACCATCACTACACTCCAACGAGCAGCACCACAGGCTTGGCACGCACGCAGGTCAGCCGCTCGCGCAAGCCAGCCTAGTGCATAGGCACGGTGCGAGCGCGGGCTGGGGAACGCGCAGCTCCTCGCGCATCTCCATGCATGAGGGGCTGGTTTGCATGTGCAGCCCTTGTGCAGGGCATCACAGGCAGCTGCTCTTGCAGACCCTCGCGCAATATGCCATGAGGCTCGCACCGCAACCGTGTGAGGCCATCGGCGCCCTGCACGAATCCCAACCTAATACGTCATGCTTGTATGCGAAACTTAGGGACCGCAATTTATACTTGTACTCGTTTAATCTTCCCAACCCTCTCCTAATGGAACTGGTATGAGTCCTAAAACTATACTCGTGACTCGTCCCTTCTCATTATGAAATAGGGTAGGTACAGGTATAACTCAATTATACTCATCATATCTCATGACTTATTAGTAATTAAATATAATTACATAAATTTTAAGATTAAAAAAATTAAAAAAATATTCTCTCTTTATTTTTATTTAAAATAAATCATTAGCAATACATTTAGGGCATGCCGAGTAGAGGTGGGGGGTTGGGTGGGAATGGATTTTGGGAAAAGTTGAATGGGGAGGGTATGGATTTTGGGAAAAGAGCAACAACGCAAGCCAAGGTGGGCAAGAACAGATATGAGACGAATATGAATAATGATTAAAAGAAAGTAGAGCGGATTTGGGTTTTGTTAAACCTATCTGAAGTCCATCCCATTATCATTCTAGGCAAGGTCGACCTGCATGAGTGGCCAACCTACGCACGTGCATAGCTAATGGCGTTGAACAATTTAAGATTGGAGGTCAATGGAGGAGGGCATTTTTGTTATTTTATATTTAAATGTAGTTTTTTAATTAAAAATATAAAATTATGTAAAGAGAATATAATTGAAAATTAATGTCAACATCAATATTTGATTAAATTTTTTTTAAAATTATAAATTTATTTAATATTACCCCTACATCTCATATATCGGGATGTTTACCCAAAAATAATCTTTGAAAATTTAGGGCAAGTGATTTTTCTTGAATGATCGCAGAGAAATTTAAAATTTAATCTTGAGTTATGGCAGCCAAATATCGCAGTTAAATATAACAAGCTTTT
Organism: Apostasia ramifera; assembly: GCA_019297695.1. Classification (NCBI taxonomy): domain Eukaryota; kingdom Viridiplantae; phylum Streptophyta; class Magnoliopsida; order Asparagales; family Orchidaceae; genus Apostasia; species Apostasia ramifera. Next base: position 93,726 of record JAEMOT010000553.1, read on the forward strand.
AATTAATGACAGTGTTAATTTTTTTTATCTCAAGGGCAGTGTTGATCTTGTTGAATCTTTATTGAGGATTGATGGACCTAATTAAAATTTAAAAGAAGGAAACTGGTTTAGAATCAATTGGAAACTTGAGATCTTAAATGTAATTACCCATATAAAAGAGTACATATGATCTTTTTAAGTGGATGCCGCAAGGGTCAGTGCATCACATTGATTTGCGGCGGCGGGCACGACAGGTGGCACGTCCGCAAGAGCGACGGGTTCTCTTGACACGTGTCGGTCACGACCGACAGATCAGATTCGTTTCACCGCCAACTTGACCGTTTATGAAGATTAATTTTAATAAAATTAAAATTAAATTTAAATAAAATATTTTTTATTAAAAATAATAATTATTTGAAATAAAATTAATTATTTTTTATCTAAAAGTGCTAATTATCCTCTCAAAACAAAAGATAAATAATTATTTTATGAGAAAGATAATATAAATTAATTTTTATTTTAATATATATAAAATGTGAAATAAAATAATTTCATTATTTTAAATTATGTATTTAATGTGAAATATAATTAATTTATAATATTAATTTTTATGTGTAGTGTGATACGATTAATTAAAATTAAAAGGTTAATCATAGCAGTTAAACAAATAAATAAAAATTTTTTAAACAAGTTTCTACTTTTTAAAGTTATTTTTAACATTAAAAAATTTAAAAATTAAAAAAAATCACCGCCTAATCCCCTCCACCTAAGAAATTATTGCGTACAAGCTACGCCCCATCCAATAATTTCGATTATAAATGGAACTCACCACATGATTATTGTGAGCCCACACACATGTTTCACGAAACAATACCAACAAACTCGTGATACTACATGCAAATATAAATGTGCTATGTATGAATATAAAAGTGCCATGTATGAATAATAAATGTTAAATATGAACTACATATTATTTAAGAAGAATATAATCAGTAAATTTAGATAATGATTAAAAAGTTCAATCGAAAAGCTGGAGATCACCAGAAAGCTCAAGACTACCTCAATCATAACTGCAAAGCTCAAGATCACCACTTGCCTCATCTGTACTAGTGAAAATTAAGCTGAAGTGGATCATTGCCCATCTAAGTCGATGTTCAGAATTAGAAAACTCTAGTGGTTGACATAAAATCTAATATGATAACATATACTTGAAATCAAGATATTCAAATAATTTTTGAAACACAACATACTTCTTGTAAAATTAAAATAAATGAGTATACTCCATATAACATTTAAAATTGGGTGTCAATATGTAAATTAGTAAAGTTTTTGTGCATATAAGTAGAAATCCCAAAAATTTAAAAGTTGACAAAAATATGATTTTGTTATTAATCTAAATCACGCTATCAAACGCCTCTCATTGGTTTGCAAAGTGAATGGTCTTAAATTTTGAAATATTTTTGGAATGTTGGTCCCTTCCGTTCAAATATATATAAATATTTGTTTTAATTGACTATCAAAAAGAAAATGTTTGTTTAAATTTATTTAAATCTCATTATCAAAAAAAAAAATGTTTGTTTAAATTTATTTAAATCTAACGGGCAGCATAATAGAGAAAGAAACTGATTACGAAAGCCTTTTAATTATTGCAAAGACTTGCAGCTCAAACTTACCATCACATTAGGATTGTTAATTTGGGTTTAGATGTCAAACCAACACATCGTATGTGATAAAAAAAAAATTACATCAATGACACTGCGAGATCAAAAAAGAACAAAATAAAAACACCTACCAAAGTCGGAGGATGATCACATGATATATAACAAAGATTTTCATGTCAAGCAAACGTATTTTCGATGAAGTTCAACAGAGCCTAATTATTTTATAACTAAAAAAAAATCTTTGATCACTCAGTAGGTTATTGATAAAAAAAGAAAGCTATTTTATCTAATTGTCAAGGCCTAGCCAATAAATAACAAACTAAATATTAAAATATGATGGCATTCGATAGTTATAAGATTGCAATAGCCCGACTACTTTGCACTAACATCAATTACTCATCCCTATAAAGCTAAAATAAAAAGTCTCTAGAGTGGTCTAAAATATTGAACGCAAAGATTTGTCACTTTCAATTTTGTATAAATATCAATAAACCCTACCATGGAGGGGATCAAATATTGGATTCCAAGAATCATGACTATAAAGCTTACTTTAATGAAATATTTAAAGGGCTAAGCAGATCAAAGCCACGGTTTTTCTTGATTGGAGTCCTTCTTCCTATTTCACTTTTTTTTTACGCCACCATATGTCGACTATGTGAAAATATTTTATCAATCAAACAATAACTCCTAATATTTGGAGTGATTTTATATCTATCTTGTTTAATTTTAATGATAATTGTTAAGCTGACTATCAAAAAAAAAAAAAAAACAGATAAATATTAAACCATGTAAATAAACAAAAATTTAACCATACATTGTCATAAAAATTCTCTTAATCAAAGAGTTGGAGCTATTTTGGGAGATTATTTTTAAGCAATAGAAAAAATAAAAATTTATTGCAAGAGACAAAATTATATCTATTTATTAAATTGATAAAAATAAAATTATTTTAATATTAAAATGTATATAAAATTTGAAATAATATTAATTTTAATGCTGAACTTTATATTGAATATAAAATAAGGTTAATTTTAATATTAGAACTTATATTGAATATAAAATAAATTTATTAAAAATTATAATAAATTTAAAATATTAATAAAATAATAGTTTAACTATTTTATGCTTTGAACCAAACAAAGCCTTCTTCAAGTCATGCAAATCAAATAAAAAAATTTTAAGTAATATTTTTTTAACTCCAATCTTACTCAAATCTTAAACAAGTTGACTTGAACATTTCAAATAATCATGATGGAATGATGTGCACATTTATTGGAGAATGATCAGTTTTAAAATCTTCACATAATAAAGAAAAGTTAAAAATAAGATTGAAGAATTAAGTAACTTGAGGAATCCATCATTAATTATGTCTATAGAATCCTTCTTATTAAATTTAATTATATGATTGTTCAGTAAATCAAATTCATCATTCTCTGAAAAATACAATGAATACAATTTTTAAAAATAGATTAATTTTTTGAGTTGCGAAATATTATTTTAAATAATTATTTTTTCTAAATAATATAACATAACATCAAGATAATATTGAACCAAACACCTCCTTAATCAAATTGTCTGCAAGGAGATGAGAACTAGCTTGTACTATCAATGAAAGTGATAACCTTGATTCATGTATCTCAAGTCTCCCTTACATTATACACAGTAGAAGGAGTGGGATAAATTGTACACAAGATAAAATTACGCTAATATTATTATAATATTTGACCTCATACAATATTGTGTTAATAACTTCCTAGAGTTATGCTGATGAGCTTTAAAGATTCAACGCATAATAATAAAGGAGATTTCAATCTTTACCTTTTCAAATTGTCAAGTGGTTAAGTCAAAGATGACAAATTGGCTTAGATGAATCAAACATGTGCTGATCCTCGGAGCTCTTTCTTGTTATTCAAAAGCTTCCTCATTAGCTTCAGCATTGCCTCATATGGTGTGTCTTCATCTTTTGCTTTCAACAAACTTTCATCTTCATAACCTAATCGAGTATCATGACCTGCCAAATAATCTTATATCGAAGAACCTCCATGAAGAAAGTTTTTGGAAAAAAACAACTTCACGTCAAAAAGTCATGCTATGGTATTACTTGTGAACTCTTCGCCGCTAAAAAACCAACCTCATACAATATCTCGAATAAAGCTTTTCAAACATTATTACTATTGAATTCAAGTCACAGTCCAAACATGAACCTTCAACTCTTGAGTATATTTGTAAAAATTTTTTTTAGTAAGGTTAAAATTAATTTTAAATGGGAATATTTGATTATTGAGAGTTGTATATAATGCGAAATAAAATTAATTATTTGTTGGAATGTATGAGTGAAGTGAAATTAATTAATTATTATTTTAGTATAAATATAAAAAATGAAATGAAATTATTTTTTTCTAATATATATATATAT
>JAEMOT010000553.1:97826-112283 GCA_019297695.1 Apostasia ramifera
ATATATATATATGATGTAAAATATAGTTAAATTTTAACATTAACATCTATATTTAATGTGATTATATCAGGATTGGTAGGAAGAGGCATCATAATTTTCACAAATGAAAACTAAAGCCTAAGGATTTAAGTCAGATGAGAACCTACATTAAATATAAATAATATATCATGATTCACCTGTAATTTTCCATAATCTGCTTTTCTTTATTTAACTTCCATCAACTCTCCAGTTTCTTCTATCAAATAAAATGAACGACTCTCCAGTTTTGAAGTATCCAACGGTCCCAACCCCCCCACCCACCAAGTTCGAGGGCAAAAAACCGAAAAACGGCCCTAGTCAAGCGTGCCGAGATCGAAACACGTGTGAGGCCTGTCGCGGGCCCCACAGGCGCACGCAACAAAGCCGGGGAAGCCGAAGACGGCGGGCGTGCGGGCCCGCTCTATTTGTGGGCCAGTGCCAGATTTCAGGGAAACCCGTCGGGGGCCCGCCAACGTGGATTCTCGTCGGCGAATCAACCGTAACTCTATTATAAGTATTACCCCCGTCAAACTGCCTCTTTCGCACCATCTCTCCCTCCTTCGCTCTCTGTTTCGGTCGTCTTCTTCTGTTGCGGAACAGGGATGACGAAACAGAATGTGGTTGTGCCGGAGGGGAACCCAACGCCTTTGTTCCCGCTCCTGATGCCGAAGGGCGGTGGAGGAGGCTTCTCCGTTCGTCGGAAGGTGGAACTCGGGGGTGAAGGTGGTAGTATCAGTGTGTGGGTCGAGTCCATGAAGGCATCGTCTCCCACCCACGCTTCTTCTTCCGACGCTGGCCAGCTAGAAGAGAAGGCAATTTCCTTGCTCTTTACTCCGTTATTACGATATGTGTTTCAAGATCAGCTAATAATGGGTTAGGGCCTCAGATGAGTTACCCCTCAGCTCTCACCATGTTTGACGAGATCACGAGCTCATTGGAGGGGAAGCAGATAGTCGTGTTCCTCGACTATGACGGAACCCTCTCCCCCATCACCGATGATCCGGACCGAGCATTCATGTCCGATTCGGTTCGTTTTTCTCATGCTCTATTTTTCTCCTCTGTTTTCCTCCTCTGTTATTTCACTTCGATGTGCTCTTGATCATAGATGAGAGATGCGGTCAGGGACGTCGCCAGGCACTTCGCTACAGCAATTGTCAGCGGCCGGCGCAGGGACAAGGTACATTTTAACGTCTTTGCTGCCATTAACAGAGCTTACTAGAGCTGTCCCCGTCTCCCTCTCCTACACTTCTCTTCGCTTACTGAACGAAGCTGCTAATTTTCTGGCGAGCAGGTGTACAATTTTGTGAGATTGGCAGAGCTGTACTATGCTGGAAGCCATGGCATGGACATAAAAGCCCCAGCAAAGGGGCCCAGCTTCATGAAGTCTAATGTGGGTTCTCTTCATTCTCCATAGAAACACCAAGTACTACAGAGTCTAATAGCTATTTTCCCTCATTATCTATGGTCTAGGGGAAGGCCGTTCTCTTTCAACCAGCTAGAAAGTACTTACCGATGATAGATAGGGTTTATAAAGCTCTAACGGAGACGACCAAATCCATCCCCGGCGCTAAGGTGGAGAACAATAAGTTCTGCTTGTCGGTCCACTTCAGATGTGTAGAAGAGAAGGTTCTGATTCTTCACACATTAATTATTTCATCATTCACCCTAATGTGATCTACCATTCAACTTCGTTTTTTTTTTTTTTTGAACTTGATTAGAAATGGAGTGTTTTAGCTGATCAAGTTAAGTCAGTGCTGAGGGATTTTCCCAAGCTTAAGCTTACTTTGGGAAGAAAGGTTCGAATATTGAGTAATTCTCTGAAGAATATTACTCTGTTTTAGATAGACTCTGTTTCTATATCTTCTTGGACTTCAGGTGCTGGAGATTCGCCCTACTATCAAATGGGACAAAGGCAAGGCCCTGGAGTTCTTGCTTGAGGCTCTGGGTACGCAATGCTTAAGCCGATCTATTGACTTCAAACACATTACATCAAATCACTTTTCTGCACATTTGCTTCCAATTCTAATCTCTTTGTATGCTCGGTATGTCGAACTTTCTTACGCAGGATTTGCCAACTGCAACGACATCTTGCCTGTCTATATCGGCGATGATCGAACAGATGAAGACGCTTTCAAGGTAGACGGTTGATCGAAATCGATGAATCTTATTATCGTCTTCAAAGACATCGCTTTCATGTTTTTTGGCTTATAGAAGTGATAAGATAGTTTAGTTTTTAGGCCATCGTTCATGCTTATTGAAAACTCGTTAGTTGTTATTAAAGAATACATCGTTATCAGTAGACGTGTAAGGCAATATTCTATGAGATAAAAATGTGTACTATGTGATGTATAATAACTGCCAATGAAGTATTCCTTGTTTTGTTCTTTAGGTTCTGAAGAACAGAGGGCAAGGTATAGGCATACTTGTTTCCAAGTTTCCAAAGGAAACAAACGCTTCCTACTCACTCCAGGAGCCATCTGAGGCAAGTATTAGAATAATCCCACATCGTCAGCTGTTCTTCTATATGCAAAATTCTTTTTATAGTAGCCTAAGATAATCCAGGTTTGCATCTGCTCCTATTTGAGCTAATGATATTAACTCTAAAATTTAGTATATTTATTCTCTTATGTAATATAATGTTAATTATTATGTATATATATATATATATATATATATTGCTGATTTTCAAATAAATATACAAAATTTCAAGTGAGTCCACTTTTAAGTCATAATTAAAGTAAAATTTACGTAATTTCTTACAAAAATATATATCAAAATAAATTATATAGCGATAATATACTGATAAAAATTAAATATTTTCATATTTGTAGAAGCTAATGCTGTGCGTCACACAAATAAATTATATATTCTTTAAAAATGTAGAGATAAGTGCCGCGAATTATTTTTTAAATATTTTTAAAATTTTAGTGGTCTGAATTGAATATATTTATATATAAGTATAGAAAATTTATGTGAATATATAAATATAAAATAATTTCAAGATAATTTACACAATTTCTCTTTTATGTATTCACAGTAAATTAACAAAGTATATATCATTTAGATATAATTATATTATCATTATTTGCAAAATGCTATATTAAAATTTTGCTTATTTAACACTAGTATAATATTAAATGATGAAAATGTTTTTTTTTGTTTTTATAATGAGATTTGAGTTAGTATGTATATATTCCGCAAGCAAATATAAAAGTTATGATTGTTAAATATGTAACATATTTTGGTGTTAGTCATGTAGATATTTTATTGTGCTCATTTGAATTGTTATTAATAAATAGGTGATGGATTTCTTGCAAAGGCTTGTGGAGTGGAAGAGATCTTCCCTCTAGTTTGTGATAGAACAGAAGGAATTTTGTGCTCCACCAACACCCGTGAAAGCTAGGGTTTGAATTTGGATGGAAATGATAGGTTTTGTAGTTGTTTCTTTGGGCTTGAAAGCAATGCGAGATGGCTTTCTGCTGCCATCAAGATGGAGCCAAGTACTGTAATTATTATTATTAAGGAATGAAAAAAAAAACGTAGTATCCATTTTTAGATTTGGTCAAGATGTTTATAATTTATAGTCCTTATGGTATGATTATTATTATATCTAAATTTTTATCTTTTAAGACGACACTTGGATTTCTAAGATGCATATGACATTGAGAACAATGAGGCTAGGAGTGATCGCTAGAGTACTGATTGCAGATGGAGTTTACTCGAACAATGAGCAGCTCTTGACAAGCTTTTAGGTGAAAGAAAATAAGAAAATTATCTCATATTAAAAAGTAGATAGGAGCTCCTATATTATATACTTATAAAAGATCATGATGTTAAAATAGCTATGCATATATATGTAAGATCATGACTTTAAGATGGCTATGCATTTTTTTAAGGACAAAACTATGAAATTCATATCTAAATTGATTAAAGAGAGGATATATAATATATAATCTAACATCTCGGTGTTAGCAGGAAGTCACCTTAAAGAAATCAAGTTGAGATTAATAAGTAAGGGCTACATTTATATATATTTTAATAACTAAAATTATTGAACATCTAATGTAAAATAATTCTCATATGTTCCATAACAATTTCTTTTCCTCTTACAAGAATTCATTATATTAGATTTTGTGATTTAATTTACTGCTCCCCCTCCACAAGGACCATTTACCAATTAAGTGCATGCCACCAAGAGTCTACTAAAAATCACCATAACGCAACATGTGAGCGTTCCAACTCTTGCAAATTTTCACTAATAATCCCACTCCATACTAGCTAGTAGGAGAATTGGAATATTTCGTGAAAAGAATTTGCACGAAGTTCCTTGCTCCATCCATAGCATGGGTTTACTCGTTCTTGAATTTTTACTCAATCACAATTGTTTTACTCATTGAGGCCTAATACATGACCGACTTGGTCCCGATTAAACCATCGACTATATATAATACCACTTATTGATAAGAAAATCACCTTGGGAAAATTAAGTTGAAACTAATGCATAAGTGTGAACATTTTTTTAAATAGATAAAGATATAATATATAATAATTGTAGTTACATCTTAATTGTAAAGCTAAACGGAAAGACCTATTCGAACAGTGTGAAGTTATGGAGGAACATAAATGTGATATTTAAAAAATTATGATGTAAAATATAATGGCAATTAAAATCTGTAAGAGATTTATTTTTTTTTAAGAATAACGAACTTTAGATAAATTATTTTAAGGGCCCTCTAGGTTGGACACTGATTTGTGGATCCCAAACTTATTAATTTAAAGCAATTTTTGCCTTTCATTTAATTTAAAACTTACACCTTTCTTCTAACCATAAGCAACTGATTTTGGATCCTTCTCATTGATTGCATTTGAAATTTGCTTCTACTGGTTTTATTTTATTTTATTTTATTTGTTTACTCTTTGACTCTTTCACAGCGTTGTTTAATTATATTTTCTTTTATTTTAGCTTGGATTCCAAAATAATTTATATATGATATTTTAATTAAATTTATATAATATATATTTATAATCTTTTCACTATTTATACCTTTCAAATACATAAAATATTACAAATCTATATTATAAAAATTAAATACATATCAAAAAATATATATATCAATTATGACTTAAATTAATTTTATTTTGAGTGAATTGACTTTGAATTGAATTCAAATTGAGCAAAGTACGAGAGAGATTTGAGTTTCAATCAGTTTTGAACATTATATAATTAACCATGAAGCAATTATTAAAACATTGAGACCTGCATGCTACTGACCCCGGGATTTGGGGACCTGGAAATAATTTACCATACATGCATGTGATCTGTGATATATATATTCCAAGTTTAGTTTATTACCAATTGATTATTTAAAAAAATCATTGATTAATTGATAAATATATATTATTTTTTCGAATTGTAATGTGATGCAAATGCTTATAACTAATTAGTTACTGTTGGATGAGCTGTACTTTGTCTGGTTATTACAAGTTTAATTACTGAATAAATTAGAAGGCTTGCAGAACTGTGATCATGATTATATTCATCTGTTTTTTCACAGATTCCAGAGTGGAGTAGTGCTTATAAAATGAACCCGTTCAGTCCAGTCTTATCTCCTTCAGAAATTTAATTACTAAATATTAGGGCCAATTACATACAGGTCCCTTGCTATTCTAGATAGATTATGTTGTTGAATCATTTCACATGAGTCCCAAAGTCATAATTCAGTTATTTTCCATACTTTTTTTTGCTAATATATATATATATATATATATATATATATATATATATCTTTTTTACTTGAAATACAATAGCTAAATTCACCTTCAACGCTCACTCTAGAGAGAGGTGGGAGAGAGGGTGGAAAGGGCAGTAGAGGGCGAAGAGAAAGATTGTGTGCAAAATGCAAGAGGAGTAACGAGATAATTAATTAAGATAGATTTTTGTGAATTATTTAATTTGAACTACTAAATTATCAGTTGAAATCATTTGAATTACTGGATTATATTGAAAATAAGAATGTAGGAGAGATAAAAAAAAAATCTAACAATCAAAAAGATAAACTTATGTGTAAGATGATTTAAACCCAATGGATAAAATTTTAATTATCCTTTAAAACATTTCAGAGTTCATAGCTTATGATGCACAAGTGACAACACTATTCAAAGATTCTAGTAATTTGTTGTGCATTGTAATCAACTGGGAAGTGATTACTCAAATATATATATATATATATATATATATATATATATGCTTTTCTCACGTATTAATAATTAATGATAAGCCCAAAGCAAGTTGAGAGGTATATTTCTTGCTAATTATGCAATCATTCATTCAGGTAACAAGGCATTTTCAGGTGTTAGTTTAGTCCTAATTTGTCCTACCACATGATAAACTGATCTCATTCTTTCATATATGCCCTTTTCTTCGATGAGGATAAGCTGAACGTTTTCCTTGTCATTTCACTATTTTGGTCCCAACATTTTGAAGATATATGTAGTTTGATCTATCACTTTTTGACCTATCATTTTTTTGAGTTCATTATTTTGGTCTTTATATTAGATGAAACAAATGATTTTGTATTTTAAAACTACAATACTATTCATGTAGTAGCAAAATATTGTAATATTATTCATTTTCCCTAAGAGAAGGAAAATATTTTTATCACTTTGTATTTATAGATCACTCATTAATAAAGATTCTGCAATGCACATTACAAACTCATCCAAATCATAGACGGGTGGATTGGGAGAAAGATGATCAAACTAATAGTCAACCAGTGCAAACTTGTTGAATAAAAAACTAAATCAACTTATTGAATAGTTACCTGAATAGACCCATCGAATACCATAAAAAAAACCTATCGAACAAGAACTTGAACGGGAATAAGATCTCATTTCTAGGGTTTTGTTAATGTTAGTTAGTCTCTGACATCAAATCCGCTGCATTCATCATGATAGTATAGCCTAAATCTTCTCCAAATTAAATCAATAAAATATAGTCATATATCTTGAGATATGGCAAATTAAGCATATCGTATACTATTATTTTGTCTCCTCTTTTCTAAATTAAAATCGCAAATTAAGTTTCTAAGATCAACAAATCTTCCAGCTCTTTAGTCTTCCCTTTCAAGTGTTTTCCGGCTCATTATTCTAGCTACAGGAAGCACTCAAGACTTCATTACTCCTTTATACCTTCTTCTTCCTTTACTTTGTAAATCTATTAATTTTTGCTTAATAGATTTAAATCGTCATAACAGCTTTTGAAAACTCGTGTTTCCACGTATAAATCATTGCTACTATTTTATTTCTCCATTAATTATCTTGATTTTGTTCTATTTTTTAACAGCCTAATTGGTCAAATTTTGATGTCAAGAATAGTTACGTAGTTTGTTCATCTTGGTTACCAGAATTCATTATTATGATGTATATGTTTTGTGAGAAATCAAATAATTTAGTCTCTATGCATTGATTAGGGTTTTACACACAATGCTTATTTAATAGAGTAAATGGCTTCCAGTCCCTGAGATCACTTGGGTATTTCAAATAATTCCTCAAAATTTAAATCATTTCACATGAGTTTTCAACCCCCGGCCCCATTTGTTTGCTCGTTTAAAATTAACCTAGTTTAATTTTAACCAGGCATATCACATCACACATAAAATTTAATATTAAAAATTAACTTTATTTCACATCTTACGCATATTACTAAAATAATAACTAACTTATATCACATCCCTCACATATTCCAACATAATAACTAACTTTATATCACATTCCTCACACACCCCAACATAATAACTAACTTTACTTCACATCATTCATAATTTTTAATAAAAAAAATATCTCTATCTAAATTTAATTTTAACCTTGTTAAATTTAACCTTACAAACAAACCGACCCAATCAGGCTTTAGTTTTAATTAAGTACCTTTATAAATACATAATTATCAGATAAAAATATACCTCCCTTCTCCTATCTCCAGCAGTGTTGCAAATGGCATGGCAGTGGACTTGAGTGCGAGGTTTGGTGAGCCGTGAGTGCAGACAATTGCCATGCCCTGGCTTGTGCACAAGCAAGTCGCGAGCCGCGGCCTACTTGCCTGCAAGCCTTGCTCGACAAATTTACCCTTGCACTTAAGTTCATTAATGCTGCACTGTGCGTGATTCTTCCAGAGGTAGGAGAGGGGAGGGATATTTTATCTTTTAATTATTGAAGGGACCAAAACGAGATTGGAGCCGAAAAATCAAAGACTAGTGTGAAGTAATTTGAATTTTAAGTACCTGCGCCTAAGTGATGTCAAGGACCCAGAGGTAATTTACTCTATTTAATATGATTTTTGCATTTGTGACTACTTCGCTTTTGGCTTTGGCTTTAAGATGATTTTCTAGTTCACCTGTTTGAAAGAAAGGAGACAAAAGCGTAATTCTACAACAACAACAACAACAACATCAAGCCTTAATCCCACTAGGTAGGGTCGACTACATGAATCTTTTGTTTCCATTGCGCTCTATCAGTTATCAAATTCTTATCTAAGTTTAAGTAACTAAGATCACTTCTTATAGTTTTTTGTCATGTCCTCTTTGGTCTCCCTCTTTCTCTTTGTACATGGGCAAAATCCAATAACTCAATTTTTCTAACTGGAGCTTCAATCGGCCTACGATTTAGATGTCCAAACTATCTAAGCCGACTTTCTCTAAGTTTATCCTCAATTGGTGCAACACCAACTGTGACGACCCGGTTTCCCGGACGCCAGAAAATTATATCTTATCTTCAATCTCAATTCAAATTCTTAAATATCACAAGTCAAAAAATACCTTCAACTTCTCTTCCCTTGCCCTGTGATCCTCCTAGTGCTACACCTGCCACCAAAACATGGCAGGAGCCTGTTACTACAGACCCAGTAGATAAAACAGTATCCAAAATAACAATAATCAATCCAATACTACCAACAGAATAAATACAACTCATGTATTACCAGAAATAGAATCAATATTCACAACAATAATTCAATATGCAATAAACTCTTCAAAATAATAACCTTTCATATCAATATCAATATCATAATCATTTTTACTCATTATTATTATATCTCTGGGCCCCAGATTTCTCAACCAATCACCTCAAATGCCACAATCATTTCTCATCAGCCCACAAAGGGCATTGGACGCCGTCGTGCCAAATCAAGCTCGAGCTGGCATGTGTGACCGCTTGTGAGAAACCTGACTTTAATCACCATCGTCTTTAAAATCATGAATGCAAATATCAACTCAAAGTGCAATACTAACATATCATATCATTACTCTTGTCAGCATAATATCAAATGTAATAAACAATTGATTTATCATAATTTATCTTATCATTAATTTCACTTAAGATAACAATATACCCAGCATACATGACATACTAACAATTATTTAAGAAATACATTCCAGATAATTCTAACAGCAAAGATACCATTCCCTAAGTCTCATTCATTCATTTCTTTATCTCATATATAAGGATCAACCTTAATAATTCCCTCAATTTCTCCATAAAAGAAAACATAGATCCACTCAATAGATCAAACACCAATAAACAGCAGGACTTGAAATACATTAATTATTTCCCCTTACACAACTTACTGAATACTAACAGAAAACATGCTATAACAATACAATTCCTAAATTCTCACAACATGCATTCAATTTCACAAGCAATAATATATCAATATTAACTTTAGGGGACATGATTACCTACCTTTAAATGCTCAGAAATCCCCACTAGCTTCCCTCTTCTCCTCTTCCTTTTTCCTCTCCTTCTTCTTCTTCTTCTTCACCTGCTGCTGGAGCTTGCAGCAGTGCAGCGCTGCTGCTGCTCTCGGCGGAACGGCGGAATGGAGGGCGCGGGCGCGGCACAGAGCGGGAGAGAGAGAGAGAGGAAATCCCCTCTCTCTCCTGGCGCAGCGACACACGGAAGATGCGGAGAAAAGCGGTTCCGCTGCTGCCCTATCTGTTTGGAACAATTGCATTTTGGTCCCCCTATTTCCAATCTCTTATAAATAGATCTAAAATTATTATTTTTAAGTCCAAAAATATTTCTTTTAGGTCCAAAATAGTTTCAACTTTTAAGCCTCAAATCAAACTATAATTCAATTTTCTTTTATCTTCACATATAATTTCAGGATGTCACACCAACTTTCTTTCGGATATACTCATTTCTTATTCTATCTTTTCGTGTATATCCACACATCCACCTTAACATCCTCATTTTTATAATATTTATTTTATTTATATATTTTCTCTTTACAGGCCAGCATTCAGCACCATATATCATCGCTGGTCTTACTACAGTTTTATAAAATTTACCCTTAATTCTGGATGAGATTTTTTTATCGCACAGCACACCAGATGTATTTCTCCATTTTACCCATCCTACTTGAATCCTGCTAATAACATCATTATTTATTTCACCATTATTTTGTATAATTGATCTAAGGTATCTAAAATGCTCACTCTTCTTGATAATTTGATCATCAATTATCACGTCTCCAATATAAGTATTTCTTTCTTGACTAAATGTGCACTCCATATATTCAGTTTTTGATCTACTGAGATGAAACCATTAGATTCTAAAGCATTCCTCCAAAGCTCTAGTTTCACTTTAGCTCCCTCTTTAGTTTTCTCAACAAGGACAATATCATCTGCGAAGAGCATACACCAAGGCACTTCATCTTGGATATGTCCAGTCATGACTTCCATAATTAAAGTAAAAAGATACGGACTTAAAGCCGAGCCTTGGTATAATCCAACTGTAATAGGAAAATCCTTAGTCAAATCTCCTTGTGTCCGAACACAGGTAACAGCTCCTTCATATATGTCTTTAATAACTTGAATATAAGCAGTGCAAATCTCTTTCTTTTCTAAAACTCTCCAAAGTACTTCTCTTGAGACTTTATCATAAGCTTTTTTCAAATCAATAAAAACCAAATATAGGTTTTTCTTTCTCTCCTTAAATTTTTCCATTAAACTTCTTAATAAATGAATGACTTCTATAGTAGATCTACCTGGCATAAAATCAAACTGATTCTCTGATACCTTAGTATTATGGCGTAACATTTGTTCGATCACCCTCTCCCAAAGTTTTAAAGTGTGACTTATTAATTTAATTCCTCTATAATTAGCATAATTTTGTACATCGTCTTTATTCTTATAAATAAGTATTAATATACTCTTTCTCCATTCATTTGACATTCTTTTAGTTTTCAAAATTATATTAAATAATCTAGTGAGCCAAGAAACTCCTTCATCTCCTAAGCACTGTCAAACATCTATTGGGATGTTATCTGATCCTACTGCTTTTTTATACTTATTTGGCATCCTTTTAAAAGCATAATTCTATAATAACTAAAATGTTACTTATTGTCTGAATAACTATGCTTATAACGTTTAAGTCCACAGATATTGTTCATTTTGGCTTACGATTTTAAAACATATTTATAGAATAAAACTTAGCATCAATCTTGTAAGTGATTTTTTTGATACGTTATTATCATAAAGTTGTTGCTCTTATAGGTGTCACCATAGCAATAAATTTAAAATTGTTATGAGACCAAACTAGGAGGTACTACAGATATTCAAAGCTACAAAATTAAAAATAGTGAGAGATTGACCAAATCTGAAGGTACCTTCAAAACCTTAAAAACTGTTAGATTTGCTCTCAAGAGGAGATTTGGTCATAACACATAATGAGCATTAATTCTTTGTCGGATCACGTGAGTCACAATTAATGGAGATCAGTCTTCAGCAAAATCATTACATGGAATATCGAATAGCTGGAGTTTTCCAAAAAAAAAAAAAAAAATTAAAATGATGAAATTTAGAAACTTACAATTAAAATTCAATTACCTTCAGAAAAATAGAGCAAAACTGATTTTTGGGCCTAAACTTTTGTTGCCCTGTTTGGCCCAAGAACCAAAACAGGACTAAAATAGTACTAATTTAAAAAAAAAAAAAAATAATAAATAAATTATTTTAATTATTCTACACAAATTTTAACATAAAAAATAATATTTTACTTCACATACTCAATAATTTTTAATAAAAATATAAACTTTATTTCACATCTTAGATCAAAATACTCGATTTGAATATTTTAGTCTAGAATGTGAAATAAAGTTAATATTTTTATTTTAAATTGTTGAGTATGTAAAGTAAAATAATATTTTTTATATTTTTAATTTGTGTAGAATGATTTAAAAAATTTATTTATTATTATTATTGTTGTTTTTTAAATTAGTACTATTTTGGTCCTGTTTTGATCCTTACGCCAAACAGGGCAATATAGAAATATTTTAGCTGTATGTTAACTATTGTATTCTGTAGATCATTTGGTCTTATCGCAAACTAGGAGTGTGCATTGATATCCAAAGAACATAAAACTGACTTGAAACCGAATCAAACCGATGAGCTTAAGTCTGGTTTAAATTTATTTAGGTATGTTAATTCTGGGTCTTTAAATATTCAAAACCAATTATATAGTTTAGTTTATGGGCCTAATGTACGGATCTAGTAAAACTGAATCGACTCGATTTATATAAGTGGTAAAATACAAAATTCTAAAATATTTTTTATCAATCAATCTTATTTAACTTTTTAATAATTCGATTCTAAAAATGATGCCTTTGAAATCTCATTCCATGATATTAAACTAAGGAGACATTTGGTTTAATGTTATAATGATGTTATATTATGTTATCTAAAAGGTAATTATTTAGTTTTATACATGTTTATATAATTTTCTAAAAAATTATGAAATTATCACTAAAAAAATAACATCTAAATGTTATTAAATCTAGATTACATAGCATAACACTAAAATAAAACTAAACCAAATAGCCTCTAAGTATTATATCTTAATTAAAGATTTATTTTATAAAATTCGTGATAAATTTTTTAGTAATACATATGTTATATTATTCCAATTTAGATTTTACCATTTTTTAATGTCACTAGCTCTACCATATGCATTTTTTATTAAAAAAAATTATATTAATATATTCTTATTATGATATTTATTGGAAGATTTATGTCTCATATTAAAAATTATTTATTAAAACTGACCCAACCCTAACTTGACCCAAACTCTATGGTTCAGATTTAAGTCTAGTCTATATATGCATAGGTCGGATCCGGATTTGCGTATATGAAATCGACTTGACTTGTGTTGGGTACATAATTAGTACAGAACCAAACAGAACCAACCCATGCACACCGCTATCATAGACCAGTCAGACTTGGTTTCTTCTAAATTACAAGTGGGTCTCAATTTAGACTAATGGAGTTTTATTAACGACATTTTCAAATGACCGTATATAGATCTTTCGAAAATGTATATTTTTAATTAAGTCTATAACTTCATTAGCTAGAATTTTTAAGACGGAGATTTTTTGGTAATTCATATTTTTATTCAAGACTGCACGGTTTAGAAATAATGTTCATTAAGTGAAGACTCGTCTTAATATTGAGATGTGTTTTTGGAAGCCAACACTTATAGATGTACAAGCTAGCTAAGGCTTGATGGAGCTTAAAGCTGGATTCATGCTAAAGAAGGCAGGGAGTCAAAGTTATATATAACTTTTGAAAATATTTCTGTTAACACGTGGTTCCTGCACTGCATCCTGGCCGAACACGTGGCGCCTGTCAGGTTTGTACTTGATTGATTTGATTTACTGACTCAGCTTCAGGTTTTGCAGGATCCCTGACCCAGGTCAAGCATCGGGCACGAGGTCTTAGTCAAAACTCGCCCTCGACGATCCAGGGTCAACCTCTATAACCTCGGGCACGAGGGTACGAGGTAACGCCTGTCACGATCAACTTCACCTAACCACGCCGCTCTCCGTACGGGCACTCTCTCCAAAAAGAGGTACCAGCATTTAAAGTCATCATCTTCCTCGTACAGCTGCGGACATCCCCAGTAACAGACAAAACGGCGAACAGAGATTGCCCATCACCTTTTCTCCGGAAAACCTGGGTGGAGCTGCACACGCCACATAGCTATAAAAACCACTGAACAGTCCTCCCAAAAGACGGACGGAGATACACAGAGGGATATGCACAATAACAAAAAGAACAGATAGAGAGAAACAAAAAAAGAGCGGGACTCTCTCTCGTCAGGAGGGTCTTTCTTTTGATTGTAACAGTACTCCGGCTGAGGAGCTGCTGGCTTCTTCTTCTTCCTCTTCTCCTTCCTCTTCCTCTTCTACTCAAAAAAGAAAAAGCATTGTACAGCCTTCAGGGCTATCCCTTTTTCCCATTAGTGAAACTTCTTCGCTGACCGACCGGTGGACGTAGGGGATTTCCTCCCTGAACCACCTTAAATCTCTGTGTGCTTTTCTGGTTGCTTCGGACTAAATCTTCTCCCTGAGTCTCTATTAACAGGCTCGTCACCCCTTTGCGCGCTGCCGTC
>JAEMOT010000554.1:0-34334 GCA_019297695.1 Apostasia ramifera
TCCCTCTTTATTATATAATGAATACATATCAATATTTATGCATAGTATACATGTGACAATATTAACAAGATGATATTACGAGTTATCCTGATATCCTCATCTGTTGATACTTTGAGCTATAAAACCTCACCTGACCTAAGGTAAGGTGAAGGTTGTTTACTCGGTCTTTGTGACTGACTGTTGATTTTCAGGTAAATAATCTGTTGCGAGGAGAGGACTGCAAAATCCCAAGAAAGATGTTTCCCTATATCCCGTATGGACCCACTGATAGTCATCCTTAACCACTTTAAGAGCTTTACCTTTCAGTTTTCTAATCTAAGGTTACTCTGGGTGACCTGCGTGTGTTTCAACCTTTGTAAACCTGTTTTGAGATGAATAAAAATGTCTTTTCTTATAATCTGTTCTGTGATTCTGACTGATAGTCTCCCCTTATTTTATGGATAAACGGTCCTTAAAAATGAGGGTGTGACAGGCTACATCATGGAAGTCCAATACCCACGATGGCTTACCAACGTTGTCATGGTAAAGAAAGCTAATGGGAAAACTGAGCACTCAATCAAGCTTATTCCAAGGACACATATCCTCTACCATGGATTGATATGATGGTGGACCGCAGCTCTGGGGACAATGTCATGAGCTTCCTAGATGCCTTATCTGGATATCATCAAATTTGAATGGCTAAAAAAGATGAAGAAAAAATAGCCTTCATCACTGACTTCGGCACGTGCTGCTACAACATCATGCCCTTTGGTCTCAAGAACATCAGTGCTACCTATCAACGTATGATCGACGCTGTATTCAAAAATCAGAGGGGGAGAAATCTTGAAGCACATGTGGATGACATTCTGGTCAAAAGTAGGAGCATGGAGGAACATCTTGCCAACCTCAGAGAAATATTCGACACTCTCCGAAGGTTCAACCTCAAGCTCAATCCGGCCAAGTGCACTTTTGGCGCAGTCTCAGGAAAATTCCTGGGTTACCTAGTATCAGCCAGAGGGATAGAGGCCAACCCAAACAAGATATCGGCTGTTCTTAACATGCCTTCCCCCCGATCATTGAAGGAGATTCAGAAGTTGGCAGGACAGGTCAATAGCCTGGGAAGATTTATCTCCAAGGCTGATGATCGATGTTTGTCGTTCTTCTGGTGTCTTCGCAACGGCAAGAGGGGCCAACGGACTGATGAATGCAAAGCTGCCTTCGCAGAGCTGAAGAAATACCTTACCACTACACCAATGCATGTGGTACCTAAGGCAGGAGAGGTTCTGTCTCTCTATCTAGGGTATCCGACACAGCAGTCTTGGCTGTCCTCGTGGACGATGATAAGGGGATCCAGCGCCCTATCTTCTACGTCAGCTATGTACTTTTTGACACTAAGACTCGGTACCCCGCACTGGAGAAGCTTGCTCTTACTCTTCTGATGGTGCAAGGAAGTTGTGTCCATACTTTCAGTCACATACTATCCAGGTGGTCACTGATCAACCTCTTCTAAAGATATTACATACTCCCGAAGTTTTGAGAAGGCTCCTCAAATGGTCCATCAAACTTGGTGAGTTCGATGTCAAATATACTCCGCGAATGGAGATCAAGCCTCAAGTGTTGGCCGACTTTGTTGCTGAACTTTTCACTTCAGAGCCACCGCCCACTAAAAACAAGATCATTCCCTGGTCTCTCCACATCGATGGTGCTTCCAAACTTCAATCTAAAGGAGTTGGAATTCTTCTGACCAGCCCTATGGGAGGCATTACATCGAGCGGTAACTCTTTAGTTTAAAGTTACCAACAATCAGACAGAATATGAAGCTCTTATTATGGGACTAAAGTTTGCCCTCAGGATGTCAATGAACAACATACAAGAATTCAGCGACTCACAGTTGTGTTCAAACTTCCCTCTTTAAACCATGGCTTTGTAGGAAACAATTGTGTCTCTTCATCTTCTGGCCGTCTGGTCTTATCGATTGATGTGCAGGACCTATCTGACCATCCATTTTTCTGACAATTTCAAAATCCAAAGCGGCACATGGATATCGAAGCATCTTTTCACCTGCACTCTTCTTGATATCGTGCACGATGTTTCGAAACATCAGAATGTGCTGTTCATTTTATTTCTTCAACTATCGTTTCTCGATGTTTCATCTGTCTAGCACAACATCATTTACGATAATAGTTTGTTTCCTGTTGCGGAAACCTTACTTTTAACTTAGATTTTATTATTAGCTTAATACCTTCATTCACTTATGAATTCTTATTCTTTTCTTTCTAATCTTATGGTATTTTTTTCAAATAAAAGAGAGGAGACAATGAAAGAAAACATAACAGAATTCATCTAGAATAAGTTTTCAAAGGAATACAATCTATTCATGGCAAAACTTATTACAAATTCTATTTCTTTGTTCTCTTACATGTTTCTTTCTAAGTACAGAACATACAATAAAATCAAAGAAAAATGTAAGGCTTCAGAACATGAACAACTAGAGTTACAGTGTCAATCTCAAATATGTAGAGAACCTCCGCTCTAGATTGACCTATACCTTTCCTCACTAACCAACGGCATGCCCTCAAAGGATTATCTAAAGTTCTCTCTTCTCCCATCGTCCCATCAAATGTGTTGATGATGAGTTTGAGGATGAGAAGAACAAGCAGGAAGCAAGTCATTCCTAACCCTTGGGGGGAGCCTGTTACTGTGCTTCAGGAGGAGTACTTTGGCCTTCATCAGGACCTCTACGGGAAGAAGCATGCTGATATCCACACCCAGTGTAGGCACCTGTGGGGGGAATCTCCCCTGAGCTGTGGCTTCTAATGTCGAAAAACCTATCTGAACTCTTGGGGCCACAGAAAGGAAGAACGGATGGACCCCTAATGTTCTCCTGATTCAGAATGCTTACATTGACCAGTGTTTGTAGGAGAACATCGAAGGCAATTTGGCTCTTCACGTGGTGACCTATGGCTGAAGAGCTAACGATATTCACTGGTCTCCTCAATGCCTCCTCCAGGTCCTCCATGCGTCGCCCCCTCTACCCCAGGCCATTATCTATCAGAGTGTGCATTGAGGGTATTTGAGACTTCAGCAACTCGTCCTGGTGATGGGTTTCGAAGGCCACTTGCTTCACCTTGGACTCTGCTTTCTTGGCGTCCATGACTTTACACCTGAGCTTATTTCTTTCCCTTCTCAAAGCCTCCTTTTCATCATCCAACTCCTTTATTCTTTTCTGGAGGTCTTTGACGTGGGCGGATTGGGCTTGGCCTATGTCCGAAATGGTGCAGTGGAACTCCCCCCTTGCAGCCTCAGCCTTGCCTGCCCACTCAGAGTTGTTGAGGACTAGGGAAGCTAACTTATCTTCTAACTTGTATAACTTACCTAGCTCCTCCCTGTGATCAACCTGAGAGTGCTTTGTGGCTTGCACACAAAGCGCTCTCCAGCTCTGCTATCTTCCTAAGATGGTGAGCTTTCCCTTCCTCCTTACTTTTTAAATTTTTTAACTCCTCCATGATTTGGAAGGTGTTCTTCAGAACCTTCTCTTCCTCTCTCCATTTTTCAAACAACCTCTCCCCTAGGTTGCCTCCTGACCCTTCAATACCAAGTGCAACCTCAGCGGCAACCCGAGGAACCCCCTCTTTTTTCTTAGTCACCTCCTCCATCTTGCCTTTTTCTTTCTTCCTTCCCTTTTCTTCCTTCTTCTCATCATCTCGAGCACTTGTTGGAAGAAAACAAGGAAAGAAAGGTCTCCTTGCTTGAGAAAGAGAAGGGGTTGGCTTACCAAGAGGAGCAGGACCGCAAATCTTCAGGGGCGTCTTCACCAACCTCTTTTTAGGTGGGGCCCCTACCTTAGGGGAGAGTTGCTCAATGTCTTCATCTTTGAGCAGAATCTTTCTCGGGTCAAGTTTTTCTCCCACGAGCGTCTGATACACTACGCTCAGCTCCTTTTGTCCTCCAGTCTTTAGAGATGTCTTGGCCGGAGAGTCAGAGATGTTCACCATCTCTGCCGCCTTCTCCTCATTTGTAGATCCTTATGCAGACTCCAGAGTTCGCGCCAAAATCCTAGCAACCTTGGCCGATGGCGTCTCCCTTTTTAAATCCACAACCGGAGCTCCCGCTTCTTCTTCCAAGAGCACCATGATGGTTTTGTCAGCCGTCAATTTCGGCGACCTTTGAGACACCTCCAGGACCCTCTTTGGGGAGGAGCATCGACCAAAGAGCTGCTAGCCCTCTTCTTCTTCAGCAGAAGACCCATCAGAATCGCCCACTTGTTGCTCTCTGCTATCTCTCTAACAATCCACTCCTTTCCTTACAGGATTTTCAGAGGCTGGTAGAAGAGAATGCGAATCAGCGGGGCACCGCTTTAGCTTTATCCTGATAGGCCTTGGGCAACGTGTCCACCATCGCGATGATTCGCATTCCAAGACCCACATTAATGTTTGCGCCCTAATAATATGAGGGGTTGATGTTAACACGTGGTTCCAGCGCTGCATCTCAGCCGTACACGTGGCGCCGTGGGAGCACTAACTTCTTGTTATTATTATGATAGTCGCAGGCATCAAACCTCGGCCAAGAGGATTCGATCGAACATTGTCCATGATAATTCAAGATTATCTCCCAGTAACATCGATAATGATGTTTCCTAGCTGCACCTGTCACTGTCGGCGTACCACGACTGCACCATTTCTAATGCAGTATGCTTCTTCTAGTCACACAAACCAAGGGCCCGCATGCTCCAGCCATTACGAAACCCTAAAAGAAATGTCAAGATCAAGAAGCCAAGCTCTTCTTCCACTACTTTCGGCTCCTCCGATGGCCGACAGCGGTGGGGCCACCAGCATGGGTTCGACATTTGTTTACATTTTCTCCCTCTAAAAAACCTGGACTGAGCTCCACTATCTCCTGCCTATAAATACCTTTGAACAGGCTTCAAGGGGAGGGCTTTTTTGGAAGGGGGAATTATAGGATCTCTTTTCTATCACTATTGTATTAAGAGCTGGAATAAGAAAGCTCTCTCTCTTTTTTTTGTTCATTGTATTGGTCTTTTCGACCATCTCCTTTCTTTTTCTAGTGAAATAATCTCTAGTTGATCGCTCGGTGGACATAGGGGATTTCCTCCCTGAACCACCTTAAATCTCTATGTGCTAATATGGATGCGTATTATTCTCATCTAAGCCTTAATCATCAGGCTTAGTTCTCTGTGTATCGTTGTCTCTCTCTCTCTCTCTCTCTCTCTCTCTCTTAGGAATCCCTTACTTCCCACGTCAACAAAAATAACATTGACTTATACATCACTTTTTCAGAATTTAGATAACATAAAAGTGAATATCATCAAGGATCTTAAAGTTTGAGTAATATCTATTAAGTTGGTTCATAATTTTTAAAATTTTTTAATAAAATTTGTTAGAGTAATATTAATATTTTAATAAAGTACTTTTTGCATAATTTGATATCTTTTAAATTAAATATATTATTGTTGATGGAAAGAAGTGGGAAGTCCCGAGAATCGACAGCACCCAATGTGTTTAGCCCAAGGGTTTGATCAGAGATATAATAATCATCCAGAATAACACAGAAATTTAAGATGGTTCAGGGAGGAAATCCCTTACGTCCATCGGGGAGCCAGTGAGAGAGATTTCACTAAAAACAAAGGGAATTGGTCAGAAGACCAGTACAGGATAGATTACAAATATCATGGACAAGGTTTCTCAGGGAGACCTCTTCTATCTAGTATAGCTTCCTTGCTGTTACACGTATGTATCTCTATCTCATCCTATTCCGTCCATCCCTAGTGTCTCATCCAGAGATATTTATAAGCGGGTTGTAGTGGAGTTCAAGGAATTCTCTGGAAGGGGACGCTAAACATTCCTGTTGAGCCCATACCGGCAATCCCACCACTATCAGCCACCGAAGAAACCGAAAGTAGTGCATGGAGCACGCAGCTTCTTGTTCTTTGCGACTCATGGGAACCTGTGATGGCTAGAATATGCAGCTTCTTGGTCTTTGCGACTAATAGGAACCTTTATTGGGAAGAAGCTATACTGACGTAGCACTCTGATAGCGACAGTCGAAGAACGTACTCATCATACCCGATGTTATGGGATGCTTTTGCTTCATGCCTGAAGTTATGGGTTGCCTGTGACTTTAGCATCGTGCCCGATGTTGCGGGGATGTAACTTAAGCATCGCACCCGATGGTATGGAGGATGATGTTGGCCTAATCATCGTGGTCGATGTTTGTCGAAGGCTGAACTAGCTAGATCGAGGTCTGAGGTCTGTAAAAGAGAAACTAGGTTAGTTATTATTGATGATGATAGAGAGGTTTGAGAGGGTCCCTCTGGGTACCATGTGTGCGGCTAGGATGTGACGATGAATCCAGGTGTAAACATTAGCCCTCGGCATAAATGGGCGCGAATATTTCATGTGTGCCCAGGCATGCGTCTATTGGCACATGGGTGAGATCGTCACTTTGAATTCTGCTCCTTTTCCACATGTGAGAGAAAAGGAGAGATCAAGTTATAGTAATGTCGGACCAGAAAAATTGGGTAGTCCTGGTGTCTCTCTAGTCGGCAAGAAGAAAAGATACAGCAGCTCCCGCTAGAGCCCCCTCCTGAGAAAATGAGGGCCACTACTCTGTCCTATAGGTGCTGTGAACTTAGTGGAATGATCTGTAGAGCAACTTAACAAAATATCAACATCGATAATAGTTGAACACCAACAAAGCGAAATATCGATGTCAATATTTTGAGGGCAACTTTTGAATAGGTAGCTGACCATCGGCTTCGATGTTAGAGAAACCAGAGGAACTTTTTGAAGTAGCCCTTATTCCTTGGCTGTTGATCCTGTATATAAGAAAGAAGAACTGGAGTTTATTAATGAGGTTATCTAGCAGATGTTTGATCTATTAGATAATGTCAAAGGTACTTCCCCTTGCTGAATGTTGTGTAATATATAAAAAGGAATTCATAAATAAAGTTTATTCATACCAGACAGTTTTACTATGTTGTGTATGATCCGAGTATTCATCAGTTTATAAGATGTAACAATTCTGATAATAATTGTTGAATTTCAAAAGGATGAACTTGGGGAAGGTAAATCGAATAGTGTGATCCACAATCATCCATTCATGTCGTATACGAGGATGATTAGAGCATTAGAATAACATCGGACCCGCGATGTTAACACATCGAGGAGGACGATGTTAATTGTAGATGTATCAATCTTGAAGTCATGATCTCATATACAATAGCTGACAAGCGGAATGATTCATAGAATAATAATCGCATACGTCTAGCAGAGATATACAATGAGGACCTCCATTGAAATCCAAAATACCCTGCGAACTGAATCCTAAAGGAGTAAATTCCAAAAGAAACATGCTCAGCTTAATCCAACTGATAGCCATAATTGCTATCTTTGATGATAAATGAGCTCAAAATATATTTATCTTTTTATTATTAGCTTTAGAATAAGTTCAGCCAATACCTGCACATGAAGGAAGTAATATTACTAGCAGTGATCTTACCTATGAGTAGTTCTTAGAAGCGAACTTCCTCGATGTCATAGGACCTGATAGTCTTAAACATCATAAAGAGATGTTTGTACTATGGATATGGGTTGACCTCCATTAGAACGGCAAATTCTAGTGAGGTAAAGGCAGTCTGCTTAGAGGGGATCTGCATCGAAATAAGATGACAAGGACTGCCTTAAGCTTACGAGATAGCTCTTCCAGGCTCCCCTGACCTTTCGGTGTATTGGTGGGAGTCCAATTGTATGTGTTAGGAGATCTCACTACCATGCAGGTCTTAATTAGGCTCGATGACCACTAGTAATTAAGAATGTTAGAATTAAGGATAACATAAGTCACAAACTATTTGAGTATCATGTCCGATGTTAAGCATATGGAATAATGATTATATCAATGCTGAAGTAGCCAAGCATCATTCATGAGGAACTATGCGGAAGTGAAACATCGTTAGTGAAAAAAAGGATTCCGCAAGGGAGAAACATCATTCATAAAAAAGTCTCGCTCTCAATATTAACCCTTGTAATGATGCACAAGGATTCCGAAGCTTTGCATTTTAGTTGAAATCCAGAAGTCCAATTTTATAATAAGTTCCAAAAGACCATAAGTATGAATCCTAGAGAATAGAATATAAAACTCCAAAAAGTCATAAGTAAAATACAATAGCTATCATGACCTCATATACGAGGTAATTATTTTACTCAATATAAATTTTAACTATAAAAATTAACTTTATTTCACATCTAACACAAATACAAATATTAGAATTGAAAATATTTCACATTTTACATACTTTCTAATATTAAAATAAATTACTCTCATTAAACTGAAAAAATAAAATATTTTTTTCTCCTGTCTAAAAAAAAAGCTCGAACCAAACGAGGCCTAAGAATTCCAGAGCATCAAAATATGAATTCTAGAAAATAATGTAGCCTATTATCGATGGCATGAATCCCAGTGTAGAAATTTCATAATAAAGAGATATAGACCATAGAATACGAATTCCAAAAATTTGAATAATAGAATAAGAGTTCTAGCAGACCTCATAAATAGAATTATGAAATCAAGAAGGCCAATGTGAATTTCAATATATCATGAGAACTTTAGAAAACCATAGGATGAAGTTCCCGGTGATGCTTTATTAAGAAAGCCTTGACCTTTTTTAGTGCCCTTTAGGGTCATTAGATAGTACTAAGTCCAACAACTTTGCAAACAATATATGGACCTGCTCAAGATTTGGAACAAAGATTGGTGATAATCCTCTGGCCTATGCATGCAGGATAGACATTGTGATCGATGTTTCGGCGAAAATTAAGGCCCGCGAAAACATCATGAATGAGGTGTCATGTTACCAGAGCTCTATCCTCGTGAACGATGTTACCTCCGGCCAGGCTTAGGGGCGTCGGGTCCTGAGTAGGAATTCTTTTCAGCTTGCCATAGTCGGCTAATTTGTCAAGTAGGGCCTTAAAAAGGCGGCATTTATGGAGCTTGTGCCCATAATTCCCATGTAGGTCGCAGTAGCTGTTTGGGTCTACACATGCTGGCGGTGCTAGGTTGGGCGCGGATGGGCAAACTCATTCCTGCTTGACAGCTGTCGCATAAACTTCCTTGAGCTGTCGTGAAAAGAAATGCTTCTGCTCATAGATTTGCTGTGGTTTCTTGTCCTTAATGCCTCGCTCAAGGTCCTTTCGATCCTTCAGGCCTACTGTTTCGTTGTCTCGATGTTTTCTTTTTTCCTTTCCTTCATCTCTCTGCTCAGGAGCATTGGGGGGGCCATTTTTTGCATCCTCCAGGAGCACAAATTGGCTGGCTCTGGCCACCAACTTAGGATAGCTCCTGGTTTCACCAGTTGAAGAAATTCATACAAATCTTCATTCTTCAGCCGCTGTGATAATTATGAATGGTGATGGCGGGGTCGACGTCTTCTGCCGCAATAGCAAAGAGTCAGTTGGTGTAGTCTTGTAGGCTCTCCTACTCTCCTTGCTTGATATTGGCCAGCACCTTATTGGAGACAACCATGTGGCTTCGCCCGATAAAGCGGACGATTAGCTCCTATTTCATGTGTTCATAGGAGCTGATGTAGCCTCTAGGTAACTTGATGAACTAGTTGAATGTAACTACTTTCAGCGTGGTGGCAAGGAGGTGACATCTCGTTGCCTCGTCTGGTTGGCAGTAACGGAAGGCTACTTCAAACCCTTGGATGTGCTCGTGAGGGTCTGTGGTGCTCTTATAAACTTCAAGACATGGGGTCTGAAGTCTTCTGGAGCTGGCGCTCGGCAAATGGCATCGCAGAAGGGGGCATTATTATCAAGAGGTCCAAAAAAGGCCTCAAGCCTGTATTGAGGGGCCTGAAACTCAGGGAGAAAGGGGTTTCCCCCAACCAGGAATGGGGGAAAAGCCAGAGAGAAAAGTACAGGTTGAGGATGAGGTAAGCAAGGAGGAGGAGTTGGAAGGTTGCATCTGGCCTCCTGGAGAATACAATCTAGCCTAGGAGGATGATAGGAGCTAGAAGACTGAGCAGAGGGAGCGCCTGGGATGACGAAGGCTCCCCTCTGCTCCTTCTGGAGTAATGGGAGCACCGCAGCAGCCTGCCGGGGATTATAGATTGGAACTGGCGCATTCGGAGAAGGAATGAGGATGGGGCCCACCGCGATCAGCGGGAGAGGTGCATGCAATGACGGCAAGGGAAGAGGGGTCGTCAGAATTGGAGAAAGGGTTGGATTGGTAGTAGCGTTGGTTGGACGGTCCTGTCAGAGGGCCGCAACTCATTGAGTGATGAGTTCAGTGACAAAGTTGGTAAGGTTCGCTAGCTTTTTATGTAGCTCTGCCACACGGGTCCCTCGAGATGAGGTTGGCCCACTGCGGCATCTGGAGGTGGAGGATGAGCCCCTATCTTCAGGGGCTGCAACAGAAAGTTCACCAGCAGTCTGAGCATTCCGAGTTATGGAGTTGGTTCTACGTGTTCTGGTCACTATTCTCTGGGTCTCAATGAAAGCACCAAAGATGTTGGCAGAAATAAGTGGAAAGTCTCGAGAATCAGCAGCATGCAATGTGTTTAGCCCAAGGATTTGATCAGAGATATAATAATCATCTAGAATAATACATAGGGATTTAAGGTGGTTCAGGGAGAAAATCCCCTACGTCCACTAGAGCGTCAGTGAGAGAGATTTCACAAAAGGGGATTGGTCAGAAGACCAGTACAGGATGGATTACAAACATCGTAGACGAGGTTTCTCAGGGAGATCTCTTCTATCTTGTATAGCTTCCTCGCTATTACACGTATGTGTCTCTGTCTCGTCCTGTTTTGTCTGTCCCTGGTGTCTCATCTAGAGGTATTTATAAGCAGGTTGTAGTAGAGTTCAGCAGATTTTCCGGAAGGGGATGTTGAACATTCTTGTTAAGCCCATACCAGCGGTCCTACCATTGTCGGCCATTGGAGAAACCAGAAGTAGTGGGTGGAGCATGCAGCTTCTTGTTCTTTGTGGATCATGGGAACCTGTAATAGCTGGAACATGCAACTTTTTGGTCTTCACGACCGGTGGGAACTTTTATTGGGAAGAAGCTATGTTGACGTGGCGCTCTGATAGCGATAACTAGAGCCAGCGAAGTATCATGTCCGCTGTTATAGGAGATGCTGTAGCATACTCATCGTACCCGTTGTTATGGAATGCTTTTGCTTCGTGCCCGATATTACAGGTTGCTCGTGACTTTAGCATCGTGCTCGACATTGCAAGAATGTAGCTTAAGCATCGTACCTAATGGTATGGAGGATGTTGTTGGCCTAATCATCATGGCCGATGTTTGCCAAAGGCTGAACCAGCGGGATCGGGGTTTGAGGTCTGTAAAAGAGAAACTTGATTAATTATTATTGATGATGAAAGAGAGGTTTGAGAGGATCCCTCTGGGTGCCATATGCACAGCTAGGATGCGACGACGAATCCAAGTGTAAACAATATTTAAATTAAATATTTAAAGATAAAATAATAAAAACACTTACCTTTTCAACTTCTATCTTAGCCTGGAATGGCACTGTGACAAGCCGCCACAGCGCACCGCCACGCCGACACTATGAATGCACGCTGCCACTCTAGAGCTATGCACGAGCTCTATTGCTCCAAGCCGCCGCTCGCCTGTGCAAGGGACGTATGAGCGCGCAACACCGCCTGTGCAACAACCCTGTGCGACTGCGCTTGTGCAGAATCAGCTAATGCGGCTGTTGCCCATTGCAACACTAGACTAGCATGAAGTAGGAGGTAGAAGAATGAGTGTATTTTTAGTATTTTACATATCAATATTTAATTTAAATATAAATTTTATTTAATATATATATATAATATTAAATTAATCAAAAATGATCTAATTAAAATATTAATATCAACTTCAAAGTCCTTATTAAAATATTTTTATTTAAAATCATAAATATATTTAATATTACTCCAAATGATAAAAACTCGAACGATAGTTACCCTAATATTAATCTAAAACTGTATAACAGCGGAACAGTCATAATTTAATTAAACAGATCAGGTGCACGAATGGAAATTAACCCCCTTTTATGATAATGATTTATTTCAGGATGACATTCAGTCCCTAGTATCTATTTTAGTTGACTTAATATAATCACCACAGTAGATGTGCTTGGATCCATATATTAATAGTTTAGGGTGCATTTGGCAATAGCTTAAATTTATATTCAAACTTCTAAAATTTAAAGTGCCTTTAAATTTTTAAACTGATTAAGCCTAAAGTGCATCCAAATGTCATTTTATACACCAAAATAATTTAAGATACTTTTGATTGTTTAAGCACTTTAATAGTTAAAAAAAAAAATTGGGCTGTTTAAAATATAAGCGGCTTGAAAGGTAACTTAAAATTTAAGCTACTTTATGACTCGAAAAAGCTAAAAAATTTAAGTTGCTTATACTTATTAAAATTTAAACTGAATTTGGAGGCATGGAGCAGTATTCATTTTGATTTTTGAACCCACAAATAGTCGGTCAAAAAATAACTTAGATTACAGTATGATAAAAGTAAAAGAGGATAGATACTGTATAGCATCAAATAAAAGGGCTGTGCAAACTTGATTGGGAACTACAGAAAAGTCTCCCAGCAAAACTTGATTGGAAACTACAGAATAGTCTAGTGGCAGATAGTATGAGTAATGAGATTAGGCCTACAGAGGTAAAACCACAATAAGTCCTCGAAATTCTTGTAAAATAGCCTTAGGACTACTCGAAAGATTTTAAGAAAAGGTCTAGTCAAAGGATGAACTTCCAAGAAATATTAATTTCTCATACTCATTGTGATAAGATCCATGAGTGAATAAAGTCTGGAGTACTACAACTAAGAAAGATCAACACAATCGATGAATCACAAAAAAGTTTTTGGGGAATCCCCGAGATTATTGGCAAGGTTGCTAGAGGATTAGCTAGTCAAGCCCTTGCATTTGCTCTATACCATCTAAGGAGATTTTACCTTTCAAGTACCTAGGGAATATCAGTGTAACTGGGGTTAAAGAGGTATTTTAGGCCGCGATTCAAGCAAGCCACAGCCTCTTCTCGTGCAGACTCTGCTCAAAAGGGACTCGTATATTTGAAAAGTATTTTGTCTAGAGAGAATTTAAATAGATATATCTCCTGATCAACAATTAATAAATGTTATTTATATATGACATATAACAAACTAAGCAAAAACAACAAAAAAAAGAAATCATACATTTAAAACAATAGCAGAATATCAAAAATATTAAATATGAAAAAGAGAACCACTAAACCCCCCAAGTAGGAAATATTTACATTCCCTTGCTCTATCTATTGCAGTCGCCAGCATAACTTCTTAAGTTAATCAGTTATCAAAATCTGATATGCTATCATTTGTGTCCCAAGTATTTTTGAGCTGAAACATTTTTCACACAAACTATACAAGATCAATCAATTTCTTTTGAGAATCCCAATCACAAGAAATAGACAATGAGAATTTTTCACCATTTCTGAAATTGAATGAACATTATCTACACATATTTCAAATAAAAGACAATGAGAACAAAGAGAGCACCTCTTTCAAAAGAATTGGGCAGCAGTAAACAAAAGGGACCTGAGATCACAATGCTTCAGAAAGGAATGCATCTGTGGAGAAATCCTCTGCCAGCCTTCATCAGAAATCAATCAGCTCCGTTTGATCTTGCACGAGGAGACGCTCAGAAACATCTGATAGAGACTTGAGGTTGCATTTGATGAGGACCTCGACGAAAAAGCATGTCTCCTCCTTCGTGTTTCCATCGGGAACATCTACAACAAAGGACTCGATCACCAGGGTGCCAGGCCGCCCTCCAATGCTTTCGGGGTGGAGAGTGGTTATAGACAAGTAGTTCTACCACCAAAGAATAGATGATATTGAGTAGTATATACATGATTCTATCAAATATAGTTTTCAAGTGTGTTTATGTTAAAAGAATAGGTTATTTTGGTTTACATTTTTAAACACTTACTGAAATGTCTCGATTTTAAAAACTTTATAACAATAAAAGTCCCTAAATATTATAATTATTACATAAAAGATTCAAAGTACTGGTTGCTGTCAGTATCTAAGGAATATTCTATTATTATATTTTTTAAATTTCAATTTTACCACTACCTCCTGTGCGCAAGAGTGAAAGAGAGCAAGAGAGAGAAGAGGAAGAGAACCAAATTTCTTTTTTAAAAAAAAAAAGCAAACTCAATGGCATCGCATTAAAAATTTAATCACTCAAAAAGGATAAATTTGAAATTGCTTAAAAGATAATAGTGGAAGTACTCTAATGTTTTATCAAGTAAAATCTAGGAACCTTTCAACAATTTAAAAACTGTGAATCAAAATATAATTAGAGGTTAATTATAAGGATCTCTCAGTAATTAACCCTAAGAGAATTTTGATCCCTAAAATCCTCACCTATATATAGTTCACTGAAGATAAAAGGGATTATCTATTTACCATAAGCTCCCCCCAAGTATGAGATCTAAGAAAGACAAATATAAACAAGTTTATAGAATAAAATTAGGCTCAGGACCATAACTTATATGCTTAAGCTTTTGTTAGTCATATATTGGAATTTAACATGACACAGAACCAGATATCTCAAGTCCAATCTCTATTGTCCTCAATTTATTTCTAATATCAGGTCAAGAAAAAGATCAATGTCATATAGAAAACATTCTATAAATGAGTTTGTGTGAGGGCATGCAACAACAATCAAGCCTTTATCCCACTGGGTAGGGTCAGCTACATGAAAGTAATATCACTCCTTATAATTTCTTGTTATGTCTTCTATAGTCTCCCTCTTCCTTTTTATATGTGAGCAAAATTCAATAACTCAATTTTCATAATTGAAGTTTCAATCGGCCTACGATTTATATGCTCAAACCATCTAAATCAACTTTCTCTAAGTTTATCCTCAACTAGTGCAACACTAACTTTCTCATGAATATACTCATTTCTCATTCTATCCTTTTGTGTATATCCATGCATCCATCTTAGTATCCTCATTTCTATAACATTTATTTTATTTATATGTTTCCTCTTCGCAAACTAGCATTCAACACCATATATCATCGCTGGTCTTACTACAGTTTTAAAAAAGTTACCCTTAAGTCTAGATGGAATTTTTCTATCGCACAACGACCAGAAGTATTTCTCCATTTTATCGATCATGCTTGGATTCTGCTAATAACATTCTTATCTATTTCATCATCATTTTATATGATTGATTTAAGGTATCTAAAGCGCTTACTCTTTTTGACAATTCAATCATCAATTATCACATCACTAATATAAGTGCTTTTTTTTTACTAAATGTGCACTCTATATATTCAGTTTTTTATTTACTGAAATGAAAAATTTTAGATTCTAAAAATTCTGCTAAAGCTCTAGTTTCGCTTTGGCTCCCTCTTTAGTTTATCAACAAGGACAATATCATATGCGAAAAACAAATACTAAGACACTTCATCTTGGATATGTCCAGTTAGGACTTCCATAGTCAAAGCAAAAAGATGCGGACTTAAAACTGAGCTTTGGTGTAATCCAAATGTAATAGGAAAATCCTTAATCAAACCTCCTTGTGTTCGAACACAGGTAACAGCTCTTTTATACATGTTTTTAATAACTTGAATATAAGCAGTGCAAATTTCTTTATTTCCTAAAACTTTTCAAAATACTTTCCTTAAAACTTTATTATAAGCTTTTTTTAAATCAATAAAAACTAAAAGTAGGTTTTCGTTTCTCTCTTTAAACTTCTCCATTAAATTTCTTAATAAATGAATAACTTTTATAGTAGATCTACTTGGCATAAAACGAAACTAATTCTCTGATATCTTAATATCATGGCGTAACTTATGTTCGATCGCCTTCTCCCAGAGTTTTAAAATATAACTCATTAATTTAATTCTTCTATAATTAATATAATTTTGTACATTACCTTTATTCTTATAAATAAGTATCATTCATTTATTTAGTATCCTTTATTCATTTGGTATCCTTTTAGTTTTCAAAATTATATTAAACAATCTAGTGAGCCAAGAAACTCCATCATCTCCCAAGCACTTTTAAACATCTATTGGGATGTCATCTGGTTCTACTGTTTTTTTATACTTCATCTTCTTTAAAGCTTTCTAGACTTTAGCTTTACTAATATGTCGGATGTAAGAGTAATTTTTACTTTCTTTTGGGGTATTGAGTTCAGTAAAATCAATTATATTTTCACAATTTTTATTGAAAGGCTGTTAAAATTAACTCATTTATCTATATTTAATATCTTCTTTCATAAAAAATATTTTTTGATCTTCATCCTTAATATATTTTACTTGAGTTAATTCTTTAATTTTTTTATCTCTTGCTTTGGCCATTTTATATATTTGTCTTTCTCCTTTTTTAGTGTCTAGCTTCTTATATAAATCCTCAAGAGAGCCATACTTTTTGCATTGCGTGAGAGCATGCAAGTGTATAAAATTAATTGCAACCTTAACTTACATCCTTGAGCTTTTACGTCAATTAATTACCAGAAATTTAACAGTCTAAATCAGTAAAATCTAGGTTTAGGACCTTGCCTCATTGTTATAGTCGAATTGGTTCTCACTAGAAGTTAGGCAAATGCTTAAAGAGGGCTGATTGTGCAGCATAAACAGCGGCTGGATTGAGCAAACAAAAGCAACAATGTGAATAATAAAGACTTGAGGAGCATCTGATATAGATGCAATGCATTTGCATAGTCCTGATCAAAAGCAACTGCAACTATCCTAAGTATGCATTAGCAAATAACCAAGATAGAACCCATTTATATCATCAAAGAGAGTAAAGGCATGGCCAGTAAGAAAGTGAGCTACAGTGTTCTCCAAACGGCTACAGAGGTTATGGTGCCTTGGCCTGCTCGGTTCATACCTCATATCCATCTGTACATGGGCCTCCAGTGAAAATGGTCCAAGCGTGGGAAGTAGAATTGACTGCATTAGCCACATCAAATTCGATGATCCACTTCTTGTCCCCGCCAACCAAGAGGAGATCAATGCATGACTTGATCACAAAATATTCGCTACAATGTGGAGACAATCTACAATGTACCCTTCTAGAAGTTGCCTCCAGGACAACACCAAACTAGTCACAATGATGATGTCGATACCAATATAATTCTCTGTTGGTCTGAGGCATCTACATTAGCCTTTACAACTCCTTCTAGAGTCAGATTCCATTTGGGAGGGGATCGAAGACATGCCGTACAATGGTGGACGAATTAAAATTGTTACAAAGAAGGTAATCACCCATGGTTGAGGTGGCAATACCAAGAATTTCATTGGCATCGATGGAAAAACTTGGAAGATTAGATGCTTTCTCCAAAGCTAGAAGCTCCACATGATTGAGCAAAAAATTGTCTCTCTTCAAGACTGCACCGGTCAGCTAAAAACAACAAAGATCAGAGAACAAACCTCTACCAAAATAAGGCTGCCCCAAATGGAGGAGGACCAAATCTTTTTTGTCCAAGCGCAGGACCAAAGAGCATGGGTCACGCTTTTGTCCATGTCACCACAGTTGGCACAAGAGAGAATTTCCCTCCCAGCCAATTTGATTCTTACCGGCAATGCATTATAAAAAGATCTCAACATATGCATCTTCATTTTACATGGAGTTTTAGTATTCCATAATTTCTTTCACCATGTACCTGCTCTACTGTATACTGAGCCTAAAGCTACATAACATCATCCATAGCTACTCAGTAACTCGATTTGACTAGGTGTACTCTCCTCTAGAATCATATTGCCAAATGATAATATCTATCTCCACTCGAAAGCTCGCATGTATCATCAACTATGAAGCACGAGTACGATACGGAGATACGCATACGACGATACGTGAAACTTAAAAAAAGTAGGATACGGATAAGTCAGAATACGGTTATTATATATGTGTGCAATACGTCATATTCTCACATTTAAGACATAAATCTAAAGTAGATTATAATAACTTATACATTTTGTTATAATTTTTAAAAATAGCTTTTAATTTTTTTTTCAAATTATTTATGTTTTTTTAAACACTATTGACATCACTAAAAATATTATAAATAATTGAACTATAAAAAATAAAAATATCTTTCAACAACTATTGAGTTTAAAAAAAAAATTAAATTAAAATAATATTTTAAAATTTATTTAATTGCTTCCACCTGTCACAGATTATCTAAATGAGATGAGAGTTTAATATATACATCAGTAAATTAATTTCAGCTTTAATTTAAATTTGACCTAAATCAATTAGCTCGATGCAAATGACATAATTAAAAATAATTTAGATAATGTAACATAAACTTAAATACACTCATCTGATCAAAGTAGATAGATGTTATCCTCTCTCTGAGTCTCTAACTAAATAAATAAATAAAATAAAAAAGGTCAACGTTCTATTCTTTTCATAATATAAACCTAATTAAAATAAAAAAAAGGTTGGTGTCTATCAGAAGCAAAGATAGTACGGTTGAGATAGAAAAATTAGATGATGCAACTGCTTGTGGATATTAAATTTTTTTCTATTACCGAAACATTAGTGTGTGTGAAGCTTTCTGCAATCCCAATTATGTGAGTTCAGTATATCTCTCAATTTAAACATCAGAGTTTATGCAAGAATTGTATTTTATCTATAAGATATTTTTTATTTTTTATCGTATAAGTCGAACTAACTGTTTCAATGTTTTTTCTCTAATTAGAAATATCAGAAGGTATTAGACAAGTATCGGGTAAGTATCGGGCAAGTATCAGATTTTTAAAAATTAAAAAAAAAATTTGATACGCACGTGGCGTATCAAATACGTATCGGTAGAGTATCGGGGACTATCAGTATCCGATACGAATACGATACGGATACGTTAGGCCTCACGAAGTATCTGTATTTCATAGATCATCAATCTAGATTGATGATCAATAGTCCAAAAAATGCATCCAATCTTATCCCAATCCTAGCCGCGGAAGTAGACAAGTCTACCACTCTGAACTTGGCATCCTCAAGCTAAAGACATGCAATAGGCCTGAAAAAATTCGGTTTTGGTAGACATGCGTCAGCGAACACCCTATTCTTAATTCTGTATCTGATTCACTAACGCAGCCCTCAGCACAATAAGATGATGCTTCACCAAATGGAAAAGGGATTTGAGCCAGATTGTTCTTTGATGAAATACGTATCCAGAATGTATTTCGCCTTCAAGACTTGTTCCCCAGCATTGCTTTGCTACAAGGGCTCTATTGAAAAGCCACTATATTGCAAAAGCCAATACCGTCTTTGAGTTTTGAGTTACAAAGAAGCTCTTTGTGGACTAAAGGATGACCTTTCAATCTTCATTACCTCCCCACCAAAATTTCAACATCATGGCCTGAAGCTCATCATGTAAGACTTGTGGGATCTTCAAGATGCTCATAGAATTTGTAGAGTGCCTAAGCAACTGCTTTGATGAGAATTTCTCTACCCCCTACTAAGGGGGCTAGTGAGAGGAGTTTTAAGTATGAAAGTCAGGTCGTGCATGGGGTAGCATAGATAAGGCAGCATACGTCTGCAGGTCATGTGGCAAGGTTGAAATGATTACATGTAGTTGTGCGGGCTTGGGTTGCAGATGCGAACCTGAAGCTGAAAGCCTGCAAGGTGGTCACCCAAAGGTGGCGAGGGAAGCTGGGCGAGTAGTGGTTGGGACCTTGTCAAGGTGCATGAAGCTGGGCGGAATTGGGTCGATGCGAATACTGCTTATAGCAGCAGCAGCATGAAAATGAAGGCGGGAGGGATTAGTGCCATTGTTGCAAGGAGAGGTGGAGTCCGGCATTCTAGTGGTGTCCGTGATACAGTAATTGTTCATTGTAGTGAATTTTTTACCAGCACGAATCGGTGACGTAGCACTAATCAGAGTTTGTGAATGTTTTGACTTCTAATTGCATCAATTTCTTATCAAATACATTACCTAAAACAATCATATGAGAACTGAAAGCATTAAGTGGATACTAGATATCAAGGGAGACAAGAATGAATCCACAGTGGAAATACATAAATTTTTCATGCCAAAATGGGGAAATTGAATAGTTCCAATCATTTTTCCTTTTTTGAAGGGTATAGTTCCAATCATATTTAAATACTGAAAAACCCTTAAAAGAATTCAACCGTTCTATTTATTTAACAAAATCATGATCTTAGAAGGCGGCTGATTAAGAAGCACAGGAAGTGAGGATTTCAGTTAAACCTGTAGCCGGTGATCCCCTCCGATTATCTTAATGCTGAGGATGTGCTCATCATCATCAAGAAGCTCTAGTCTCTCGGTGCTGGTGGTGGCAGGGAGCCCCGACTTCACATTCACTTCCCTAACGCTTCCAATCTCCAAATCTCCCTGAACCAAGCATCTACTCACAAATGGCTTATATTTCTGAGGCTCATCGAATCTCCTCACCAGAGACCACACCTTCAACATCAATCCACAAAGAAATCAATAATCAACTTGTCAATCAATCTAATCTCACCAAAAAAACCGAAAACGATCAATATATGAAACAAAAACAAAAGTAAAAATTCCACAAATGTAGCTCTTCAGATCTGCCGAAAAAGAAAGAAATCAAAATCAGAGAAGAAATCTCACGACATGAACAGGGGCTCTGATGCGCCTGATGAGGATGGAGCTGCACTGGTTCTCCCTTGGCTGATGCCTGTGATGCCTCCGGATGTCCTCCGACTCCGCCGTTCTGCAACCATCCAAGCTCATATCTTCCGCCCACCACCACCCGCCGGCCACATCTTCGCCCCTTCCCCTTATTCTGCTCTCCCCCACCATCCGATCCCCTAAATCCCGCGATTACAAGGAGGGAATCTCAGGTTTCTCGCTGTTTCAATCCCAAAAAACCCCAACTCAGATACCCAAATACTCGAATCGCCTCTTTTTGGGATTGTTCAAGCTCTGCTTCGGAGGAACTCCTCTTCCTTTCGGTCCTCAGACGAAGCCCCCAGCTCTGATCGCTTCTCGGGTCCACCATCTCTTGACCACTGGACAAAATAGTAAGGTAAATTACAACTGAAATTCTGAACTAAAGAGTGCATTGTTTATAGGTCCCACGTCTGTTATCTTCTATTTGGCAGAAGTCCAAAATAAGTTTAAGAATATTTTAAACTTTCATTTTATAAAAATTTAAATTTTTATTTCACATCTAACATATATATTTCAATAAAAAATTTAAACTTTATTTTCTATTACATAAAAATCTTGAATTAAACAATTGAGTATATACTTATTAAAAAATTTTAAAAAAAAATAGGGAAAGTAAATAATGCCTTTAATTCGTTGTTATTTTAGTGTTATATTATGTAATTTAAATGTCATGACATATAGATATCATCTTTTAACTAATAATTTTATAATCTTATAAAAAATTATTTATAAATCTTATTAAACCAAACGATTGCTTTCTCTAAATAACGTAACATAACATCAAGATAACATTGAATCAAACGCCCGCCCCCTAAGTAAAATCTAATTGATATTTGAGTAAGTTTCAAGATTCAAAAACAATTACATGCCTGAATTGCAATTTTAGTGATGCGTGCATTAATATGAAAAGTGATTTTGATTTGAGGATCTATTTGAAATAATTTTTAAATGATATCACTATTGTTGTTACAGAAGACCTGAGCATAATTTTACTATAAACAATAAAATCCAGGATAAAGAAAAGCGCTATTCCGCAGTCCGCCGAATATTCCGCACGGACAATATCTATACGGGAATCATATCAACCGTCTATTCACCGACCATTGATCTCAACGGCTGATCATCGATAATTGGTGGATAATGAACCTCTGTCCTGCTGGGTTTTTTAATAAATCCTGATAATTACCCTTGATTTTCTTTTGTAGATTCTATAAATTTTTTGAATTTTCTTGTATTTGAATTTGATTTTGTCCGGTTAGAGATATTTCGTGACTTGAGCTTTAAATATTTAATTTTTGTTTAATATCTAATATTTGCCAATTGAATTTACAAATCAAAAGTAATTACTTTTATTTATCATTTGGCAAATGAGCAAAACACCATAAATTCACTATAAAAAAACTTATGTTAATCATTTATTTATTTTATATAAATAATTATATCCAAACCCTTAATATTAACTATCTTTTTTCACATAAATTCAAAAAACATAAAATATATCATCTTAGTTTTTTATTACTGACAAAATATATATATTGGAGGCCTTTTCTACACAAATTCT
Source organism: Apostasia ramifera (assembly GCA_019297695.1). Taxonomy (NCBI): domain Eukaryota; kingdom Viridiplantae; phylum Streptophyta; class Magnoliopsida; order Asparagales; family Orchidaceae; genus Apostasia; species Apostasia ramifera. The sequence continues at coordinate 22,248 of JAEMOT010000554.1, forward strand.
TTAAAATCGATCTAATTTGACATATTCAGTAAGTTTTTTATTAATCTATTTTAATTGTTTAAATAATTAAGCAAATTTGCATTAATCATCATACTATTAACTCTCTCACCTCCTCTCCTTCACTCTCTTTTTGCACTTCTAACTTGTTACCATCAAGATAATTGTCATTGCCGTCAACTCGCCACTGCATGAGAGAGAGAGAGAGACAAACTTATAGAGGCTTCCTATCAATTACTCGCAATAGTGGCTTTGTATAGGGCATAATTGAGGTGTAGACCCAAAGAGGCCACACACATGAAAGAGATAGGGGAGGATTATAATGGGCGGCAGTATAGCTACTTGCACACCGCCATTGCATGCAATTGCAGAGAAAACCTAGGCGGCCGCTCGCATTAGGGAGAAAATAATACAAGTATTTTAGGCTTCTGATCTTTTATGGAAAGGATGTAAAAAGACTTGAGCAACTGTTAATTACAAAAGAAGCATATAGTATATTTTTAAGTTTTAAAAACCCGTATTAAATTACGAATCTATTTTAGAGGCTCAGGTGAAACTATCCTTATTTTATATCTTACATATACTTTTAAATTAAATATAAAATTTTCTCACATCTCGCATAAATTAACTTTTATTTTTATATTATTTTACATCTAATATAAATATTATTTTAACACAAAATCATAGTCTTCAACTGCATGTATGTGCAAAACGACCGCATAAAAATTGAGTCACGTTCAAGGATATTCCTATAAGTCCTGCCAAAATCAAGCAAAAGAAGCGCCAAAACGGATTCCCGAGCTGTTAGCAGGCAGCAGCCACCACTGCCTCCACATTATTTCATGAGACGCCGATATTACGAAGGAGTCGGCGCATCAATCATTTATTTCTAAAACTTTCTTCCAGTAGTTACATAATGTGAAAGTAATTTATCGCTTTTGGAAAGCTATGTATGTTGAGATCACCTTTAGCCATATCTAATTTTAGCCCAACAACTTTCTCTGAAAATATTTTTATTAATATTTTGTATTTATGTAAGGGTGGGGCTGTCAGACTGGGAAGGAGAGATGACATCAGGTTGGAGAGGAGGTTTATCGGTGCTGGTGATGGTGCAGCGGGATCCAGCGAGACGCAGAAGATGAAAGGGCGATTGAGGAAAGTAGCGGAGGAGGAGAAGGAACACATTGAAGGTTGGAGCATTTCTATGCGATTAGGGCTGGTTAGCTTATGGTGCGACTACTAATTTCTTACTTTCCCACATACTCACACACGTACATATATATAGAATAATAAAAAGGAAAAATAGCTTTTTAAGTTTTTTCTTTAAATATAAAACCTCAATTTTAACACTCCAATGGCAATGGTCTTTTTAATTTAATATTCTTTAATTAATTACTTAAGTAATAATTAACAAAGGGAGTATACTTCAGAAAGAATTAACTCTGATGTTAGTTAACAGAAGTCATCCAGCATGTTGGCGACTTCTATTAAACATGTTGCTCAGTGGCGACTACTGCTATGCAGAAGATGACTGGTGCAGGAGATTGTTGCTTACCTGAAACTGCTCGGCACGTGGGCGACATCTTTATTCTTTAAAATATAAATTAATTATCTCAAATTTTATTACATTAATTTTTTTTAATATTAAAATATATAATAGTTAATATTGAAATTATGTTGTGCTTAATTCTGATATGCAAGTATTGCGATGAGCACCTAATTCTGGAGACTTTGTTGTTCCACATAGTGAGCATTGTTAAATTGAATCAACTCGTTAATTAGTAGATTGTGAGTATTAATTCATACCAAAAGTGTTGCCATTATGAAAAATTATATATTGCCTATTTAAATATATTTCCATGTAATAGAATTATTATATTAACATATAAAGATCTGCTCATTAAAAAAAATTATTATATCATTGATTGTAGCCAAATTTGTATTTTGGAAACTCCATTATATAAGGAGCTCAGATATTTCAAATGTGATAATGAGACACACACTATTGCCTCATATCTCCTCTCATTCTATTTATTAGTGACTATTAATTTCTTACATTCTTACATACTCACACACACACATATGATTATAAAGAAGTTAATCAATAAGTTAAAGTAATCAAAACTATTGCATGTGTGTAATACTGGTTGAAGATCGATATATCGATGGATGCCAAAGAGCGCAGTTCACGTCGCAGGCCGAGCCAGGCAAAGGTAGAGGCAGATGGGGGTTGTGCCAGCGAGGACTCTAGAGACCACTAGGTAGACGTCGGCTATCAGGAGGGCGAGGTGGAGGCGAAGGAAGCAGGCGGCAGCGACGAAGAAGAGGGTGAAGAATATGAGCTCCTCTGCACCCGCCCCACATAGGGGCTTCCCGTCATCCCGATAGAGAAAAGAAAGAGCCCCATCCTGGTGAAGAGTACCAGGTAGACGATGACCATGTATGCTGTCTAGAGATCCCGATTAGCAGTCGCCGTCGTTGCTAGGGCATTGACCATCAGAGTCATCGCCATGCCTAACCCACCAAGACCAACTGTTTGGATGATCTTCCCTGTCCGCTTCCAATTAGGATGATTGATTCCGGTGCCAGAGTTGTCACCGTCTGCTGGGCCTGGAAATTGTTCGGGGGACTCGAGGTCGAGTGGGTTGAAGGTGAGGGTGGGGCGATCTGACTGGGAAGGAGAGATGACATCAGATTGGGGGGGAGGGTAAGCAGTGCTGGTGATGGTGCGGCGGGGATCCGGCGAGAGGCAGAAGTTGAGAAGGCGGTTGAAGAAAGAAGTGGAGGAGGAGAAGGAATGCATTGGAGGTGGGAGCATTTCGTCATGATTAGGGTTGGTTAGCTTATGGTGTGACAATTAATTTCTTACTTTCTCACATACTCGATCACACACATACATATATATAGAATATTTAAAAAGCAAAATGGCCTTTTAAGTTTTTTTTTTAAAATATCAAACCTCAATTTTAACAATCCACTGCAATAATTTTTTTAATTTAATGATTTTTAACTAAAATTAATTAATAATATAGGCACAATTAGAAAAAAAATTAATAAAGGAAGCATACTTTGAATGGCGTTAACTCTGTTGTTAGTTAACAGAAGTCGCCCGGCGTGTGGGCAACATTATCAAAGAAAATTGCCTGGTGTGCAAACGACTTCTGCTAAACAGAAGATACCCAACGTGCGAGCGACTTCTGCTTAACAGTAGCAGCTCGGGGTGCAGGCGACTTCTGCTTAGAAGAAATTGCCTGTCGCCTGACTTCTTTATTCTTTAAAATATAAATTAATTATCTCAAAAGGTTCTTCACTATTTTCATATATTATCTCATCAAGGAAATTCTAATTTCTGTAAGGCGTTACAAAAATTTTTTAAAGAGAAAATACTCTTTTCCATCACTATAAAAATATACCCATTAAAGAAATTTATTATACCATTGATTGTAACTAAATTTGTATTTTGAAAACTCTATTATATAAGGAGCCTAGAGATTTCAAATGTGATAATGAGAAACACTCTATCTCCTCATATCTCCTCTCATTCTCTTTATCAGTGAATATTAATTTCTTGCTTTATTACATATTTACACACGCATATGATTATAGAGAAATTAATCAACAAGTGAAAGTATTCAAAACTATTGCATATGCGTAATACTGGTTGAAAATTGATATATCGATGGATGTCGAGGAGCACAGTTCACGTCGCAGGCCGAGCTAGGCAGAGGTACAGGCAGACAAGGGCTGCGCCGACGAGGACTCCAGAGGCCACTAGGTTTACGTCGGCTATAGTGAGGGTAAGGTGGAGGCGAAGGAACCAGGCGACATCAATGAAAAAGAGGGTAAAGAATAAGAGCCTCCTCTGCACCCACCCGACTAAGGGGCTTCCCGTCTTTGCGACAGAGAAGAGGGGGAGCCCCATCCCGGTGAAGAGAACCGGGTTGATGATGATCAAGTATGCCGTGTAGAGATCCCGATTAGCAGCCATCGCTGCCAGGGGGTTGACCATCAGAGTCATCGCCATGCCCATCCCGCCGAGACCCACTGTTTGGATCATCTTCCTAGTCCACTTTCAACCAGGATGATTGATTCTGGTGCCAGAGGTGTCGCCATCCGCGGGGTCTGGAAGTTGTTCGTAGGACTCGAGGTCGAGTGGGTTGAAGTTGAGGGCTGGGCTGACCAACTGGGAAGGAGAGATGACATCGGGTAAGAGAGGAGGTTTATCGGGGGGATCTAGCGAGAGGCAGAAGATGAGAAGGCGATTGAGGAAAGAAGCGGAGAAGGAGAAGGAACACATCGAAGGTTGGAGCATTTCTACGCGATTAGAGCTGGTTAGCTTATGATTGGACTACTAATTTCTTACTTTCCTACATACTCACACAGAATAATAAAAAGGCAAAATCGCTTTTTATGTTTTTTTTTAATATATGAAACCTCAATTTTAACACTCCAATGGCAATGGTTTTTTTAATTTAATGTTTTTTAATTAATTAATTAAGTAATAATTAACAAAGGGAGTATACTTCGGATAGTATTAACTCTAATGTTAGTTAACAGAAGTCGTCCAGCATGTGGGCGACTTCTATTAAAGAAGTTGCCCAGTGCGCGGCGACTTCTGCTAAGCAGAAGATGACCGGTGCGGGGATTTCTGCATACCTGAAACTGCCTGGCGCACGGGCAACATCATTATTCTTTAAAATATAAATTAATTATCTCAAATTTTATTACATTAATTTTCCTTTAATTTTAATATATATAATACTTAATATTCAAATTATGTAGTGCTTAATTCAGATATGCAAGTATTGCGATGAGCACCTTATTCCAGAGATTTTGTTGTTCCACATGGTCAGCATACGTAAATTGAATCAACTTGTTTAGTAGTAGATTGTGAGTATTAATTCATACCAAAAGTACTGCCATTATGAAAGATTATATATTGCCTATTTAAATATATTTCCATCTAATAGAATTATTGTATTAACATATAAAGATCTGCCCATTAAAGAAAGTTATTATATCATTGATTGTAGCCAAATTTGTATTTTGGAAACTCCACTATATAAGGAGCCTAGATATTTCAAATGTGATATTGAGACACACACTATTGCCTCTTATCTCCTCTTATTCTCTTTATTCCTGACTATTAATTTCTTACATTCTCACATACTCACACACACACATATGATTATAAAGAAGTTAATCAATAAGTGAAAGTAATCAAAATTATTGCATGTGCATAATATTGGTTGAAGATTGATATATCAATGGATGCCGAGGAACGTAGTTTTCATCAAAGGCTGAGCTAGGTAGAGGTAGATGCAAATGAGGGCTGCGCCGACGAGGACTCCGGAGGCCATTAGGTTGATGTCGGCTATCTGGAAGGTGAGGTGGAGGCGAAGGAAGCAGGCAGCAGCGACGAAGAAGAGGGTGAAGAATATGAGACTCCTCTACACCCACCCCACATTGGGGATTCCTGTCTTCGCGGCAAAGAAGAGGGAGAGCCCTATCCTGGTGAGGACAACTAGGTAGACGATAGCCATGTATGCCATGTAGAGATCCCGATTAGCACCCGCCACCACTGCTAGGGCGTTGACCATCAAAGTTATCGCCATGCCCATTCCGCCGAGACCCACTGTCTGGACAATCTTTCCAGCCCGCTTCCAATCAGAATGATTGATTCCGGTGCCAGAGATGTCGCCATCCGCGGGGTCCAGAAGTTGTTCGGAGGGCTCGAGGTCGAGTGAATTGAAGGTGAGGGTGGGGCTGTCAGACTGGGAAGGAGAGATGACATCAGATTGGGGAGGAGGGTAAGCGGTGCTGCTGATGGTGCGGTGGGGTTCCGGCGAGAGGCAGAAGATGAGAAGGCGGTTGAGGAAAGTAAGAAATTAATAGTCACAGCATAAGCTAACCAGCCCTAATCACGACAAAATGCTCCCACCTCCAATGCATTCCTTCTGCTCCACCGCTTCTTTCCTCAACCGCCTTCACATCTTCTGCCTCTCGCCAGGACCCTGTTGCATCATCACCAACACCGCTTACCCTCCTCCCCAACCTAATGTCATCTCTCCTTCCCAGTCTGACAGCCCCACCGTCACCTTCAATCCACTCGACCTCGAGCCATCCGAACAACTTCCGGACCCCGCGGATGGCTACACCTCTAGCACCGGAATCAATCAAATTGATTCGAAGCAGACTGGGAAGATCGTCCAGACAGTGAGTCTCGGCGGGATGGGCATGGCGATAACTCTGGTGGTCAATGCCCTGGCAGCGGCGGCTGCTAATCGGGATCTCTACACGACATACATGGTCATCATCAAAGCGGTTCTTTTCACCGAGATGGGGCTCTCCCTCTTCTCTGTTGCGAAGACGGGAAGCCTATATGTGGGGTTGGCGCAGAGGAGGCTCATATTTTTCACCCTCTTCTTCGTCGTCGCCGCCTGCTTCCTTCGCCTCCACCTAACCTTCTTCATAGCCGACGTCTACCTAGTGGCCTCTGGAGTCCTCGCCAGTGCAGCCCTCATCTGCCGCTACCTCTGCCTAGCTCGGCCTGCAACGTGAACTGCGGCCCTCGGCATACATCGATATATCGATCTTCAACCATTATTGCACACATGCAATAGTTTTGATTACTTTCACTTGTTGATTAACTTCTCTGTAATCATATATGTGTGTGTGAGTATGTAAGAAAGTAAAAAATTAATAGTCACTGACAAAGAGATGAGAGGAGATATGAGGCAATAGAATGTTTCTCATTATCACATTTGAAATATTTGGGCTCCTTATAAAATTAAGTTTTCTGAATACAAATTTAGTTACAATCAATGATATAACTTTCTTTAATGGGCAGATCTTTATATGTTAATACATCAATTCTATTACATGGAAATATATTTAAATTGGCAATATATAATCTTCCATAATGGCAACACTTTTGGTATAAATTAATACTCACAATCTACTACTGAACTAGTTGATTCAATTTACATATACTGACCATGTGAAACAACAAAGTCTCTAGAATAAGATGCTCATCGCAATACTAAGTACTACATAAATCCTATCATGTTCGTTAAAATTTCAATCAATTAATAAAAATTTATAGTTAAAGTTATATTATGTAAACTTATTTTAAACTAAAATTGAAAAATTAACAATGTGATTATAATAATATTATTTTAATTAATTAAAATATTAGCTTAAAGTAGTTTACATGTGATAATGATTTATAAAAATATTAGCTTAAAATGTTATAACAACCAACCCTAATCGCGTAGAAATGCTCCAACCTACGATGCATTCCTTCTTCTCCTTCGCTTCTTTCCTCAATCGCCTTCTCATCTTCTGCCTCTCGCCAGATCTCCATTGCACTATCACCAGCACCGAAGACCCGCTTCCCCAACCTGATGTCATCTCTCCTTCCCAGTCTGATCGCCCCAACCTCACCTTCACCCAACATGACCTTGAGTCCGCAGAACAACTTCTAGACCCTGCGTATGGTGACACCTCTGGCACCGAAAACAATCATCCTAATTGGAAGCGAACAAGGAAGATCGTCCAGATAGTGGATCTCGGCGGGATGGGCATTGCGATGACTCTGATGGTCAATGCCATGGCAGCGACAGCTGCTAATCGAGTTCTCTACACGACATACATGGTCATCATCTACTTGGTTCTCTTCACCGGGAGGGGTCTCTCCCTCTTCTCTGTCGCGAAGACAAGAAGCCCCTATATGGGGTGGGTGCAAAGGAGGCTCATATTCTTCACCCTCTTCTTTCTCTCCACTGCCTGCTTCCTTCGCCCCCACCACGCCCTCCCGCTAGCTGACGTCTACATCGAGGCTGCAAGAGTCCTCGCCGGCGCTGCCCTCATCTGCCTCTACCTCTGCCTGGCTCGGCCTGCGACTTGAACTGCGCTCCTCAACATCCATTAATATATCAATCTTCAACCAATAGTACGCATATGCAATAGTTTCGATTACTTTCACTTATTGATTAATTTCTCTATAATCATATATGTGTGTATGAGTATGTAAGAAAGTAAAAAATTAATAGTCACTGATAAAGAGAATGAGAGGAGAATGAGAGGAGAAATGAGGCAATAGAGTGTTTCTCATTATCACATTTAAAATATCTGGGCTCCTTATATAATAGAGTTTCCAAAATACAAATTTAGTTACAATCAATGATATAATAACTTTCTTTAATGGGCAGATCTTTATATATTAATATAATAATTCTATTACATGAAAATATATTTAAATAGGCAATATATAATCTTCCATAATGGTAACAATTTTGGTACAAATTAATACTCATAATCTACTACTGAATGAGTTGATTCAATTTACATATGCCGACCATGTAGAACAAAAAATCTCCAAAATAAGGTGCTCCTTGTAATACTTGCATATCAGAATTAAGTACTACATAATTTCAGTATTAACTATTATATATATTAATATTAAAAGAAAATTAATGTAATAAAATTTGCGATAATTAATTTATATTTTAAAAAAAAAAGATGTCGCCTGCGCGCCGGGCAGCATCAGTTATGCAGAATTGCCCGCACACCGGTCATCCTCTATTTAGCAGAAGTCGCCCGTGCACCAGGCAGCTTGTTTAATAGAAGTCGCCCAGCATGTGGGCAACTTCTATTAACAAACAGCAGAGTTAACGCAATCCAAAGTATACTCTATTTGTTAAATATTATTAATTAATTAATTAAAGAACATTAAATTAAAAAAACCTTTGCCATTGGATTGTTAAAACTGAGGTTTGATATTTAAAAAAAAAATCCTAAAAGGCCATTTTGCATTTTTATTATTCGATATATATGTATATGTGTGAGTATGTGGGAAAGTAAGAAATTAGTAGTCACACCATAAGCTAACCAGCCCTAATCGCGTAGAAATGCTCCCTCCTTCGATGTGTTCCTTCTCCTCCCCTGCTTCTTTGCTCTACTGCTTTTCATCTTCTTCCTCTCGCCGGATCCCCACTGTACCATCACCAGCACCGCTTACCCTCCTCCCCAACCTAATGTCATCTCTCCTTCCCAGTCTGATCGCCGCACCCTCACCGACCTCGAGTCCGCCGAACAACTTCCAGACCCAGCAGACGGTGAAACCTCTGGCTCCAGAATAAATCATCCCGATTGAAAGCGTGGGTCTCGGCGGGATGGGCATGGCGATGACTCTGATGGTCAATGCCCTGGCAGCGGCAGGGACTGGTAATCGAGATCTCTACATGGCATATATGGTCATTGTCTACCTGGTCCTCTTCACTGGGATGAGGCTCCCCCTCTTCTCTATCGTGAAGACGGGAAGCCCTTATGTAGGGTGGGTGTAGAGGGGGCTCATATTCTTCACCCTTTTCTTTGTCGTCGCCTGCTTCCTTCACCTCCACCTTACCCACCCGATAGCCGACGTCAACCTAATGGCCTCTGAAGTCCTAGTCGGAGTAGCCCTCATCTGCATCTACCTCTGCCTAGCTCAGCCCTTAACGTTAACTGCGCTCCTCGGCATCCATTGATATATCGATCTTCAACCAGTATTACGCACATGTAATAGTTTTGATTACTTTCACTTATTGATTAACTTCTCTATAATCATATGTGTTTGTGTGTATGAGTATGTAAGAAATTAATACTCACTAATAAAGAGAATAGGAGGAGATATAAGGCAATAGTGTGTGTCTCATTATCACATCTGAAATATCTGTGCTCCTTATATAATAGAGTTTTCAAAATAAAAATTTGGTTACAATCAATGATATAATAACTTTCTTTAATGTGCAGATCTTTATTTGTTAATGCAATAATTCTATTATATGGAAATATATTTAAATAGGCAATATATAATCTTCCATAATGGCAACACTTTTGGAATGAAGTAATACTCACAATCTACTACTGAACGTGTTGATTCAATTTACATATGCTGACCATGTAGAACAACAAAGTCTGCAAAATAAGGTGCTCATCGCAATACTTACATATCAGAATTAAGCACTACATAATTTGAATATTAACTATTATACATATATTAAAAGAAAATTAATGTAAACAAATTTGAGAAAATTAATTTATATTTTTAAAAAATAAAGATGTCGCCTACGCACCGGGTAGCTTCAATTAAGCAGAAATCGCCCGCGCGCTGGTCATCTTCTGTTTAGCAGAAATCGCCCGCGGATCGGGCAACTTGTTTAGTAGAAGTCGACCAGCATATGGGCGATTTTTGTTAACTAACAGCAGAGTTAACGTTGTCCAAAGTATACTCCCTTTGTTAATTATTAATTAATTAAGTAATTAAAGAACATTAAATTAAAAAATCCATTGCCATTGGAGTGTTAAAACTGAGGTTTGATATTTAAAAAAAAAAAAAACTTAAAAAGCCATTTTGCCTTTTCATTCCTCGATATATATATGTATGTGTGTCACTATGTGGAAAAGTAAAAAATTAGTAGTCAAACCATAAGCTAACCAGCCTATTCGCGTAGAAATGCTCAGTTCTTCGATATGTTCCTTCTCCTCCTCCGCTTCTTTCCTCAATCGCCTTCTCATCTTCTGCGTCCGCTGGATCCCCGTCGCACCATCACCAGCACCGCTTACAGTGCTCCCCAACCTGATGTCATCTCTCCTTCCCAGTCTGATCGCCCCACCCTCACATTCAACCAACTCGACTTCGAGTCCGTCGAACAACTTTCGGGCCCCGAAGACGGTGACACCTCTGGCACCAGAATCAATCATCCCGATTGGAAGCGGACTGGGAAGATCGTCCATACAGTGTGTCTCGGCGGGATGGGCATGGCAATGACTCTGATGGTCAACACCTTGGCGATGGCAGCTGCTAATCAGGATCTCTAGCCGGCATACATGGTCATCATCTACTTGGTTCTCTTCACAGGGATGGGGCTCTCCCTCTTCTCTGTCGTGAAGACGAGAAGCCCCTATGTGGGGTGGGTGCAGAGGAGACTCATATTTTTCACCCTCTTCTTTATCACCACTGCCTGCTTTTTTCGCCTCCACCTCACCTTCCTGATAGCTGATGTCTACTTAGTGGCCTTCGGAGTCCTCGCTGGCACAGCCCTCATCTGCATCTACCTCTGCCTAGCTCGGCCTGCGACGTGAACTGCGCTCCTCAGCATCCATCGATACATCGCTCTTTAACCAGTATTATGCACATGCAATAGTTTTGATTACTTTCACTTATTGATTAACTTCTCTATAATCATATGTGTGTGTGAGTATATAAGAAAGCAAGAAATTAATAGTCATTGATAAAGAGAATGAGAGGAGATATGAGGCAATAGAGTGTTTCTCATTATCACATTTGAAATATCTGGCCTCCTTATGTAATGGAGTTTCCAGAATACAAATTTGGTCACAATCAATGATATAATAACTTTTTTTCATACGCAGATCTTTATATGTTTATACAATAATACTATAACATAAAAATATATTTAAATAGGCATTATATAATCTTCCATAATGACATCACTTTTGGTATGAATTAATACTCACAATCTACTACTAAATAAGTTGATTAAATTTACATATATTGACCACGTGGAACAACAAAGTCTCCAGAATAAGGTGCTTATCACAATACTCGTATATCATAATTAAGCACTACATAATTTGAATATTAACTATTATATATATTAATATTTAAAAAAAATAATTTAATAAAATTTGGGATAACTAATTTATATTTTAAAGAATAAAGATGTCTGGCGCCGGGCAGCTTCTGTTAAGCAGAAGACAATCTTGTGCCGGGCAGCTTCTGTTAAGCAAAAGTCGCCCGCGCGCTGGGCTTCTTCTGTTTAGCAGATGTCGCCCGTGCACCGGGCAATTTGTTTAATAGAAGTCGCCCACACTCTGGGCGACTTCTGTTAACTAATAGTAGAGTTAATGTCGTTCGAAGTATACTCCCTTTGTTAATTATTAATTAATTAATTAAAAAACATTAAATTAAAAAAATCATTGCCATTGGAGTGTTAAAATTGAGTTTTTATATTAAAAAAAAAACTCAAAAAGCCATTTTGCCTTTTGATTATTCTCTCTCTCTCTCTCTCTCTCTATATATAT
>JAEMOT010000554.1:36868-50435 GCA_019297695.1 Apostasia ramifera
GCATTCCTCATATATTTCAACATAATCAAGAACTTTATATCACATCCTTCACATATTTCAACATAATAACTAACTTTATTTTATATTATTCACAACTTTCAATAAAAAATATCTCTATTCAAGTTTAAGTTTACCTTTATTAAATTTAACTTTACAAACAAACAGATCCTATGCAGTGATACGTGTTAAGCATGTAATTTAACCTAATTGCTTCCCATATAATGCATGCATTATTATAAATATATACCTTAATTTCCTAACTTCTTAAAAAATACTAGTAAGCCAAAGTGCAATAAAAAATTAAAATAATTGTTCTATATTTTAAATTACGTATGAAAAATTATGACTTCACAACCACGTATTATCATTATCGTGATATATGAAAAATCTAATAAAATTTAAATAAAATATTTATATATCATAAATATTTATTTTTTAAAATTTTAATTATATAATAATTTAACTATAATAATATATCTTGATATTTTTTATTCAGTAAAAGTTATTTCTTGTAATTTAAAGTATGAAATGCATGATACACATAAAATAGAAATATTATAAAAAAAACTTTGAATTTGTCTTTTAACAGATATACATAAAATAAAATAAAAATGAAACTAAAAAAATTAATTTTTAAATATTATTGGTTTGCAGATTATCAAAAATAAAAAGATAAGATATGCTAGATTATAAAAAAAAAGGATAAGATATGCTAGGTAAGATATGAAGATAAATAATAGTTGATAGCCCAATAGCTGACGTCTACCTAGTGGCCTCTGGATTCCTCGCCGGTGCAGCCCTCATCTGCCTCTACCTCTGTCTAGCTCGGCCTTCGACATGAACTGCGCTCCTCAGCATCCATCGATATATCGATCTTCAACCAATATTACGCACATGCAATAGTTTTGATTACTTTCACTTATTGATTAACGGTGACACCTCTAGCACCGAAAACAATCATCCTGATTGGAAGTAGACTAGGAAGATCGTCTAGATAGTGGGTCTCAGTGGGATGGGCATCGTGATGACTTTGATGGTCAACGCCATGGCGGCAGCTGCTGCTAATCAAGATCTCTACACAGCATACATGGTCGTCGTCTACCTGGTTTTCTTCACCGGGATGGGGCTCTCCCTCTTCTCTATCGTGAAGATGGAAGCCCCAATGTGGGTTGGGTGCAGAGGAGGCTCATATTCTTCACCCTCTTCCTCGTCATCGTCGCCTGCTTCCTTCGCCTCCACCTCACATTCCTGATAGCCGACGTCTACCTAGTATAGCGGGGTCCGAAAGTTATTCGGTGGACTCGAGGTCGAGTCGGTTGAAGGTGAGGGTGGGGCGATCAGACTGGGAAGGAGAGATGACATCAGGTTGGGGATGAGGTTTTTCGGTGCTGGTGATGGTGTGGCGGAGATCCGGCGAGAGGAGAAGATGAGAAGGCGGTTGAGGAAAGAAGAGGAGGAGGAGAAGGAATGCATCGGAGGTGGGAGCATTTCTTTGCCATTAGGGCTGATTAGCTTATAGTGTGACTACTAATTTCTTGCTTTCCCACATACTAACACACGCACATGCCAAAGGAGTATTGCGATGAGCACCTTATTCTATAAACTTTGTTATTCCACAAAGTCAGTATACGTAAATTGAATCAACTCATTCAGTGGTAGATTATGAGTATTATTTCATACCAAAAGTGCTACCATTGTGGAAGATTATATATTGCCTATTTAAAGATATTTTGATGTTATAGAATTATTGTATTAACATATAAAGATCTGCGAATTAAAGAAAATTATTATATCATTGATTGTAACTAAATTTGTATTCTGGAAACTCAATTTTATAAGGAGCCCAGATATTTTAAATGTGATAATGAGAAACACTTTATTACCTCATATCTCCTCTTATTCTCTTTATCAGTGACTATTAATTTCTTATTTTCTTACATACTCACACACACACACACATATGATTATAGAGAAGTTAATCAATAAGTGAAAGTAATCAAATCTATTGCATGTGCATAATAATGGTTGAAGATCAATATATCGTTGGATGCCGAGGAGCGCAGTTCACGTCACAGGTCGAGCTAGGCAGAGGTAGAGGTAGATGAGGACTGCGCTGGCGAGGACTCCGGAGGCCACTAGGTTTACGTCGGCTATCGTGAGGGTGAGGTGGAGGCGAAGGAAGCAGTTCGACTGGGTTGAAGGTGAGGGTGGGACTGTCAGACTGGGAAGGAGAGATGACATTAGGCTGGGGATGAGGGTTAGCAGTGATATTTTAATGAACATGGTAGGATTTATGTAGTTCTTAATTCTGATATGCGAGTATTACGTTGAGCACCTTATTCTAGAGACTTTGTTTTCCACTTGATCAGTATACATAAATTGAATTAACTCGTTCAATAGTAGATTGTGAGTATTAATTTATACCAAAAGTAATGCCATTATGGAAGATTATATATTGCTTATTTAAATATATTTTCATGTAATAGAATTATTTTATTAACATATAAAGATCTGCTCATTAAAGAAAGTTATTATATCATTGATTGTAACCAAATTTGTATTCTTGAAACTCAATTTTATAAAGAGCCTGGATATTTCAAATGTGATAATGAGAAACACTCTATTGCCTAATATCTCCTCTCATTTTCTTTATCAGTGACTATTAATTTCAAACTTTCTTACATACTCAAACACACAAACACACATAAGATTATAGAGAAGTTAATCAATAAGTAAAAGTAATCAAATCTATTGCATGTGCGTAATAATGGTTGAAGATTGATATATCGATGGATGCTGAGGAGCACAGTTCACGTCTCAGGTTGAGCTAGGCAGAGGTAGAGGTAGATGAGAGGTGCGCCAGCGAGGACTCCGGAGGCCGCTAGGTTTACGTTGGCTATCATGAGGGTGAGGTGGAGGCGAAGGAAGCAGTTCGAGTGGGTTGAAGGTGAGGGTGGGGCTGTCAGACTAAGAAGCAGAGATGACATTAAGTTGGGGAGGATGTTTATCGGTGCTGGTGATGGTGTTACGGGGATCCAGTGAGAGGCAGAAGATGAGAAGGTGACTGAGGAAAGAAGCGGAGGAAGAGAAGGAACACATCGTAGGTTGGAGCTTTTCTATGCGGTTAGGGCTGGTTAGCTTGTGGTGTGACTACTAATTTTTTCTTTTCCCACATACTCACACACGTCCATATATATAGAATAGTTAAAAGGCAAAATGGCTTTTTATGGTTTTTTTTTTAAATATCAAACCTCAATTTTAACACTCCAATGGTTAATGTTCTTTAATTAATTAATTATTTAATAATTAACAAAGGGAGTATACTTCGGACAGCGTTAACTCTACTGTTAGTTAATATAAGACGTCCAGCATGTGGGCGACTTTTATTAAATAAGTTGCCCGGTGCACGGGCGACTTCTGCTAAGCAGAAGATGATCGGCACAGGCGATTTCTGCTTAACTGAAGCTACCCGGTGCGCGGGCGATATCTTTTTTCTTTAAATTATAAATTAATTATTATCTCAAATTTTATTCCACTAATTTTCTTTTAATATTAATATATATATAATATTTAATATATAATTGCGATAGCTTATGGTGTGATGATTAATTTCTTACTTTCTCATATACTCGATCACACACATACATATATATAAAATATTTAAATTGCAAAATGGCTTTTTAAGTTTGTTTTTTTAAATATCAAAGCTCAATTTTAACAATCCAGTGGCAATGATTTTTTAAATTTAATATTTTTAATTAGAATTAATTAATAATATAAGCACAATTAAGAAAAAAATTAACAAAGAGAGTATACTTCGAATGGCGTTAACTCTGCTTTTAGTAACAGAAGTCGCCCGCCATGTGGGCAACAATATTAAAGAAGTTGCGTGGTACACAGGCGACTTCTGCTTAAAAGCAGCTGCTTAGTGTGCAGGCGACTTCTGCTATGCAGAACTTGCCTAGCGCCTGACTTCTTTATTTTTTAAAATATAGATTAATTATCTCAAAGGGCTCTTCACTATTTTCATATGTTATCTCATCAAGGAAATTCAAATTTCTGTAAGACGTTTAAAAAATTTTTAAAGAGAAAATACTCTTTTCCATCACTATAAAAATCTGTCCATTAAAGAAAGTTATTATACCATTGATTGTAACGAAATTTGTATTATGAAAACTCCATTATATAAGGAGCCCAGATATTTCTAATGTGACAAAAAGAAACACTCTATTACCTTGTATCTCCTCTCATTCTCTTTATCATTGACTTCTAATTTCTTATTTTATTACATACTTACACACGTAAATGATTATAGAGAAATTAATCAATAAGTAAAAGTAATCAAAACTATTGCATATGTATAATACTGGTTGAAAATCGATATATCGATGGATGCCGAAGAGAACAGTTCACGTCGCAGGCCGAGCTAGATAGAGGTAAAGGCAGATGAGGGCTGCACCGGTGGGGACTCCGAAGGCCACTTAGTTTACGTCGGCTATCGTGAGGGTGAGGTGGAGGCGAAGGGACCAGGCGGGTGAAGAATATGAGCCTCCTCTGCACCCACCCCACATAGGGGCTTCTCGTCTTCATGACAGAGAAGAGGGAGAGCCCCATCCCGGTGAAGAGAACCGGGTTGACGATGACCATGTATGTTGTGTAGAGATCCCGATTAGCAGCCACCACTGCCAGGGCATTGACCATCAGAGTCATCGCATGCCCATCCCGCCGAGACCCACTGTCTGGGCGATATTCCCAGTCCGCTTCCGATCAGGATGATTAATTCTGATGCCAAAGGCATCACAATCCGTGAGGTCCGGAAGTGGTTTAAAGGACTCGAGGTCGAGTGGGTTAAAGGTGAGGGTGGGGCTGTCAGACTGGGAAGGAGAGATGACATCAGGTTAGGGAGGAGGATTATCGGTGCTGGTTATGGTGCAATGGGGATCCAGCGAGAGGCAGAAGATGAGTAGGCGGTTGAGGAAAGAAGCGGAGGAGAAGGAACACATCAAAGGTTGGAGCATTTCTACGTGATTAGTGCTGGTTAGTTTATAGTGTGACTATTAATTTCTTATTTTCCCACATACTCACACATGCACATATATATAGAATAATTAAAAGGCAAAATGGCTTTTTAAGTTTTTTTTTTTTAAATCAAACCTCAATTCTAACACTCCAATTGCAATGGTTTTTTTAATTTAATGTTCTTTAATTAATTAATTAATTAATTAAGAACAAACAAAGGGAGTATACTTTGGATAGCGTTAACTTTGTTGTTAGTTAACGGAAGTCGCCCAGCATGCGGGCGACTTCTATTAAACAAGTTGCCCAATGCACGGGCGACTTCTGCTAATAAGAAGATGACCGGCGCGGGTGCAGAGGAAGCTCATATTCTTCACCCTCATCTTCATCGCCGTCGTCTGCTTCCTTCGCATCCACCTCACCCTCCCGATAGCCGACATCAACCAAGTGGCTTCCAGAGTCCTCACCGGTGCAGCCCTCATCTGCCTCTACCTGTGCCTAGCTCGGCCTATGATGTGAACTGCGCTCCTCAGCATCCATCGATATATCGATCTTCAACCAGTATTATGCATATGCAATAGTTTTGATTACTTTCACTTATTGATTAATTTCTCTATAATCTTATGTATGTGTCCGAGTATATAAGAAAGTAAGGATTTAATAGTCACTGATAAAAAGAATGAGAGGAGATATGAGGCAATAGAGTGTTTCTTATTATCACATTTGAAATATCTGGGCCCGGAATCAATCATCCTGATTGGAAGCGGACTAGGAAGATCGTCCAGATAGTGGGTCTCAACAGGATTGGGCCTGCTAATGACTCAGATGGTCAACGCCATTGTGGCGGCATCTGGAGTCCTCGCCGGCATAGCCCTCATCTGCATCTACCTTTGCCTAGCTCGGCCTGCTACGTGAACTGCGCTCCTCGGCATCCATTGATATATCGTTCTTCAACCAGTATTATGCACATGCAAAAGTTTTGATTACTTTCACTTATTGATTAACTTCTCTATAATCATGTGTGTGTGTATGTAAGAAAGTTAGAAATTAATAATTATTGATAAAGAGAATTAGAGGATATATGAGGCAATAGAGTGTTTCTCATGTGTAAGTATGTTGGAAAGTAAGAAATTAGTAGTCATACCATAAGCTAACCAGTCTTAATCCCGTAGAAATGCTCCCTCCTTCAGTGTGTTCCTTCTCCTCCTCCGCTTCTTTGACTGCCTTCTCATCTTCTGCCTCTCGCCGGATCCCATCCGCACCATCACCAGCACCGCTTACCCTCCTTCCCAACCTGATGTCATCTCTCCTTCCTAGTCTGATCGCCCCACCCTCACCTTCAACCCACATGACCTTGAGTCCGCCGAACAACTTCCGGATCCAGCAGACGGTGACACCTCTGGCTCCCAAATCAATCATCCCGATTGGAAGCGGACTAGGAAGACCATCCAAACAGTGGGTCTCGGCAGGATGGGCATGGCGATGACTCTAATGGTCAACGCCCTGGCAGCGGCGGTGACTGCTAATCGGGATCTCCACACGGCATACATGGTCATTGTCTACTTGGTCCTCTTCACCGAGATGAGGCTCTCCCTATTCTCAGTCATGAAGATGGGAAGCCCATATGTAGGGTGCGTGCAGAGGAGGTTCATATTCTTCACCCTTTTCTTTGTCACCGCCACCTGCGTCCTTCGCCTCCACCTCACCTTCTCGATAGCCGACGTCTACCTTGTGGCCACTGGATTCCTCGCCGGTGTAGCCCTCATCTGCCTCTACTCCTTCATAGCTCAGCTTGCGATGTGAACTGCGCTCCTCAACATCCATCAATATATCGCTATTTAACCAGTATTATGCACATGCAATAGTTTTGATTACTTTCACTTATTGATTAACTTCTTTATAATCAAATGTGTGTGTGTATGTAAGAAAATAAAAAATAAATAGTCACTAATAAAGAAAATGAGATGAGATATGAGACAATAGTGTATCTCATTATCACATTTGAAATATCTAGACTCCTTATAAAATAGAGTTTCCAAAATAAAATTTTGGTTACAATCAATGATATAATAACTTTATTTAATGAGCAGACTTTATTTGTTAATGCAATAATTCTATTACATGGAAATATATTTAAATAGGCAATACATAATCTTCCATAATGGCAATACTGTTGGTATGAATTAATACTCACAATCTACTACTGAACGTGTTAATTCAATTTACATATGCTGACTGTGTAGAACAACAAAGTCTGCAAAATAAGGTGCTCATCATAATACTTGCATATCAGAATTAAGCACTACATAATTCGAATATTAACTATTATACATATATTATAAGAAAATTAATGTAACAAAATTTGAGAAAATTAATTTATATTTTAAAAAAATCAAGATGTCGCCTGCGCGTCGGGCAGCTTCAATTAAGCGGAAATCGCTAGCGCACAGGTCATCTTCTGTTTAGCAGAAATCGCCCGCACAACGGGCAAGTAGAAGTCGCCCAGCATATGGGCGACAGCAGAGTTAACGCTTTTCAAAGTATACTCCCTTTGTTAATTATTAATTAATTATCTAATTAATTAAAGAACATTAAATTAAAAAATCCATTGCCATTGGAGTGTTAAAACTGAGGTTTGATATTTAAAAAAAACTTAAAAAGCCATTTTGCCTTTTTATTACTCGATATATATGTATGTGTGTCAGTATGTGGGAAAGTGAAAAATTAGTAGTCAACCCATAAGCTAACAAGCCTAATCGCATAGAAATGCTCACACCTTCAATGTGTTTCTTCTCCTCCTCCGCTTCTTTCCTCAACCGCCTTCACATCTTCTGCGTCTCGTTGGATCCCCGTCGCACCATCACCAGCATTGCTTAACGTGCTTCCCAACCTGATGTCATCTCCCCTTCCCATTCTGACCGCCCCACCTTCAACCCATCTGACTTCGAGTCTGCCGAACAACTTCCGGACCCCGCGGACAATGACACCTCTGGCATCGAAATAGATCATCCTGATTGGAAGCGGACCAGAAAGATAGTTCAGATAGTGGGTCTCAGCGGGATGGGCCTGCTAATGACTCAGATGGTCAACGCCATGGCGGCGGCGGCTGCTAATCGAGATCTCTACATGGCATATATGGTCATCGTCTACTTGGTTCTCTTCACCGGAATGGGGCCCTCCCTCTTCTCTATCGCTAAGACGAGAAGCCCCTATGTGGGGTGGGTGCAGAGGAGGCTCATATTCTTCACCCTCTTCTTCGTCGTCGTCGCCTGCTTCCTTCGCCTCCACCTCACCTTCTTGATAGCTGATGTCTACCTAGTGGCCTCCGGAGTCCTCGCCGGCACAGCCCTCATCTGCATCTAGAGGCCTAGCTCGGCCTGCGACATGAACTGTGCTCCTCGGCATCCATCGATATATCATTCTTCAACCAGTATTACGCACATGCAATAGTTTTGATTACTTTCACTTATTGATTAAATTCTCTATAATCATATGTGTGTGTGTGAGTATGTAAGAAAGCAAGAAATTAATAGTCATTGATAAAGAGAATGAGAGGAGATATAAGGCAATAGAGTGTTTCTCATTATCACATTTGAAATATCTGGCCTCCTTATATAATGGAGTTTCCAAAATAAAAATTTGGTTACAATCAATGATATAATAACTTTTTTTAATGCGCAGATCTTTATATGTTAATACAATAATACTATAACATGGAAATATATTTAAATAAGTATTATATAATCTTCCATAATGGTAGCACTTTTGGTATGAATTAGTACCCACAATCTACTACTGAACAAGTTGATTCAATTTACGTATACTGACCATATGGAACAACAAAGTCTCTAGAATAAGGTACTCATCACAATACTCGTATATCAGAATTAAGCACTACATAATTTGAATATTAACTATTATATATAGTAATATTAAAAGAAAATTAATTTAATAAAATTTGAGATAACTTACTTTTATTTTAAAGAATATAGATGTCTGGTGCCGGGCAGCTTCTGTTAAGCAGAAGACGATCGTGTGCCGGGCAGCTTCTGTTAAGCAGAAGTCGCCCGCGCGTCGGGCCTCTTCTATTTAGCAGATGTCGCCCGTGCACCGGGCAACTTGTTTAATAGAAGTCGTTCACACTCTGGGTGACTTCTATTAGCTAATAGCAGAGTTAACGCCGTCCGAAGTATGCTCTCTTTATTAATTATTAATTAATTAATTAATTAAAAATATTAAATTAAAAAAACCATTGCCATTAGAGTGTTAAAATTGAGGTTTGATATTTAAAAAAAAAAACTTAAAAAGCCATTTTGCCTTTTTATTATTCTATATATATATGTATGTTTGTGAGTATGTGGGAAAGTAAGAAATTAGTAGTCACGCCATAAGCTAACCAGCCCTAATCGCGTAGCAATGCTCCAACCTCCGATGCGTTCCTTCTACTCCTTAGATTCTTTCCTTAACCGGCCAATCGCCTTCTCATCTTCTGGCTCTCGCCGGATCCCCGGCGCACCATTACCAGCACCGCTAACCCTCTTCCCCAACCTGATGTAATCTCTTTTTGCCAGTCTGACCGCCCAACCTCACCTTTAACTCACTCGACCTCGAGTCCGCCGAACAATTTTTGGACCCCGCAGATGGCGACAACTCTTGCACTGGAATCAATCATCTCGATTGGAAGCGGACTGGGATGATCGTCCAGACAGTGGGTCTTGGCGGGATGGGCTTGGCGATGACTCTGATGGTCAACGCCCTAGCAGCGGCGGCTGCTAATCGGGATCTCTAAATGGCATACATGGTCATCGTCTACATTGTTGTTTTCATCAGGATGGGGCTCACCCTCTTCTCTGTCGCAAAGACGGGAATCCCTAATGTGGGTGTAGAGGAGGCTCATATTCTTCACCCTCTTCTTCGTTGCGACCGCCTGCTTCCTTCGCCTCCACCTCACCTTCACGATAGTCGACATCAACCTAATAGCCTCCGAAGTCCTCACCCGCGCAGCCCTCATCTACCTCTACCTCTGCCTAGCTGTGCCTGCGACGAGAACTGCGCTCCTTGACATCCATTGATATATCGATCTTCAACCAGTATTGCGCACATGCAATAGTTTTGATTACTTTCACTTATTGATTAATTTCTATATAATAATATGCGTGTGTGTGGATTAAGCTCAGCATCTCTTCTGGAAATTATTCCTTAAGTGCCAATATCTAACTGTTATTCACAAGAATTTACAGGCTTTCAGAATTATTCATAGTTCTATCGAAATTCATACATATCAATCCAACAGATATGTAAAATGAATTTCATTTATGCTCCATCCCTTCCTCCTTGTGTACAGGATCTACAGCTAATGAATGGGGGCTACTTGAGCTCGCCCGCAGTTTCTGGGACATTGGAACCGACAATCAGTTAATTGTTCAGAAATTGCCCTCTAAAACATCGATATCGATATTTTGTGGCTTTACAAATCAAACATTCTGCATGCGAGCCCTTAGTTTGCATGACTGGAAGAAGCATGCAGCATTGAAAATGGTGAGGTCAGAGCACACTGATAGCAACAGGTGTAGCTGAGAAATATCATCATCGATGTTTGGGGAGAGCTGGGAAACGTCGTGCCTGATGTTGGTGGGAGAGCTGGAAACATCGTGGACCAAATTTGTTGAGCTGTAATGCAAACATTGTGGACGAGATTTGGGATCTACAAAAAATAATAATCATAAGGTTAGTAGCCAAGTGTCATGTGTATGGCTGTGAAATAGCGCTGGAGCCATATGTCAATATTAGCCCCCCGCATGCTAGAGCGCGAACATTTATGTGGGTCCTAGCATGCAAACTATGATAGTGGTGAATGCGCTGCCTGAGATCTGCATCGATAAAGTCAGGGGGAACTCCTGTGCTTCCCACCATCCCTTGGATTTCTGCAAGAAAATGAAAAAAGAAACAATTAGCAAGATGACGGAGTAAAAGATAAGGCTAACCTGGCATCTAAGGAGCAACTCTCCTCCAGATCTCCCTCCTGAGAAGGAGAGGCATTGTTTCGCATTGCAGGTGCTAGGATCCATCAGCCATCGCGGACTCTAAGAAGACTTGCGGAGACTAAGCAGACAAGCTTTTAACCCATTGCTTCTGGCTGCTCCAATGGCCGACAGTGGTGGGACCACCAGCGTAGGCTAACCATTGTTTATATTTTTTCCCTCCGGAAAACACAGGCGGAGCGCTCCAGCCACCCACCTATAAATACCCTTGAAAGAGGCTTCAGGAAGGGGGGTTTTTTCTCTCTTTCGGTAAAAAGGGGGGAGTCCGCTTCTTGGTCAGACGCTTCTTCCTTAGCTGCTGCTGTCTTTTCCCACCGTTTTACTCTTTTTACCTTTGTATTAAGCCCAAGGTGCTCTCTTCTTTTCTTCTGGAGATATAATGAAATACTTCAAGCGGACTCGGTGGATGTAGGGGATTTTCTCTATGAACCATCCTAAATCTGTGTATACTGTTCTGGATACTTCTCTTATTCAAACTTTAATCATCAGGCTTAGTTCTCTGCGTGCTGCTGCTTCTCGGGACACTCTTTCTCTTTGTGTTTCTTGGGATCCCCTACTTCCTACGTCAACACAGCCCAAAATTCTACACTGGCAATTAACACCATAATAAGGCTACCCATATGATTATCTTTGAAATCTTCAGGAACTGCACATGTACCTTGTGTATAGATAGGTTGAGAAATCTTCAGGCACTCCACATGATCATTCATAATAAGCCTACAATGTGCATTACTCCTTGTATATAGATAGGCTGAGAAATTATTACACAGTGATTCACACTATTTACATCATACATTATATTTACTTCTCCAATGACATTAATATTTTTTACTTAATTTATTTTTATCGACATATGTATTTTATATGAATAAAAAATATGTCACATAATAACTAAATCTCGACACATGTATTTTACATGAATGAAACGTATATGTGCCACATAATAAATAAATCTAACATATAATTTATATGATATGTCGTGTGTATGAAATAATTTGTTACTTTGTTTCTATCCTAATAGTTAAGTATGCTAATTAGTTTCCTTTTTTTTTGAATAATCATGTATTGATGCTCATGCATAGTGTGGCATTTTTTGTAATTATTAATTTTATATTAAAATTTATGTAAAATAAAAAATAAAATTATTTTTTATATTAAAAAAGTAAATAACAATTGAGTTCATCTAATTTGTGCCTATATACAATTAACTCTCTACTTTTCAAATTAGTTAGATTACTCATCTAATTTAAAATAATATATAAACAAACCTTTTTCATCATAGCAATCGTTAATCTCAAAAATTAAATGAGAGACTTATACACAGAATACTTAAAAAATAATAAATTTTATATTAAATTTTAAAAAATTATTAAAAATCTTTAGATGATTTTTATCTTATTATGTATGGTTCATAATTCTATAATAAAAACTTTTATATCATTAAATTGAATTTAAAGTAAATTACATAAATTTATTTAATAATAATTAAAATTTTTATTTTAAGAGTTTATTTTTTAATTTTTATAATTTACTATTCAAATTTTAGTATTAAAATAATTTAAAGATTTAGGTTTATCATTTTGGCCTTGCTTGTTTTGAAATTGAAAAATTAATCTAGTTTAATTTTAATCTGCTATATCACATCACACATAAAATTTAATATTAAAAATTAACTTTATTTTACATACTACACATATTATTAAAATAATAACTAACACATCCCTCATATATTTCAACATCAATCTTGAGTCAAAATCATCTCGATGATCTTCTTTCTTTGATTTTGAAGAGCTTAAACACAATATGTACTATTATTTAAAAAATTAATTGAGTATATTATTAACGTATTTGTTATTATCAAAATCGATAAGAGTTCAACATGCACATGTACCTTGTGTACAGATAGGTTGAGAAATCTTCAAGAACTCCACATGATCATTCATAATAAGCCTACAACGTGCATTACTCCTTATATATAGATAGGTTGAGAAATTATTACACAGTGATTCACACTATTTACATCATACATTATATTTACTTCTCCAATGACATTAATATTTTTTTATTTAATTTTTTTTTATCGACACATGTATTTTATATGAATAAAAAATATGTCACATAATAACTAAATCTCGACACATGTATTTTACATGAATGAAACGTATATGTGCCACATAATAAATAAATCTAACATATAATTTATATGATATGTCGTGTGTATGAAATAATTTGTTACTTTGTTGCTATCCTAATAGTTAAGTATGCTAATTAGTTTCCTTTTTTTTGAATAATCATGTATTGATGCTCATGCATAGTGTGGCATTTTTTGTAATTATTAATTTTATATTAAAATTTATGTAAAATATAAAATAAATTATTTTTTTATATTAAAAAAGTAAATAACAATTGATTTCATCTAATTTGAGCCTATATACAGTTAACTCTCTAACTTTTCAAATTAGTTAGATTACTCAGCTAATTTAAAAGAATATATAAATAAACCTTTTCCA
>JAEMOT010000554.1:50555-104809 GCA_019297695.1 Apostasia ramifera
TTTTCAACATAATAACTAACTAATTTTAATCAAAAACTTTATATCACATCATTCACATATTTCAACATAATAACTAACTTTATTTTATATCATTCACAACTTTCAATAAAAAATATCTCTATTCAAGTTTAAGTTTAACCTTATTAAATTTAACTTTACAAACAAACAGATCCTATGCAGTGATACGTGTTAAGCATGTAATTTAACCTAATTGCCTGCCATATAATGCAAGCATTATTACAAATATATACCTTAATTTCCTAACTTCTTAAAAAATACTAGTAGGCCAAAGTGCAATAAAAAATTAAAAGAATTGTTCTAAATTTTAAATTTCATAAAAACAATTATGACTTCACAACCATGTACTATCATTATCGTGATATATGAAAAATCTAATAAAAAATTAAATAAAATATTTATGTATCATAAATATTTATTTTTCAAAATTTTAATTATATAATAATTTAACTATAATAATAAATCTTGATATTTTTTTATTCAGTAAAAGTTATTTCTTGTAATTAAAAGTATGAAATGCATGATACACATAAAATAGAAATATTATAAATAAAAACGTTGAATTTGTTTTTTAACAGATATACATAAAATAAAAAAAATGAAACTTAAAAATTAATTTTTAAATAGTATTGATTTGCAGATTATCAAAAATAAAAAGGTAAGATATGCTAGATTATAAAAAAAAAAAAAAGATAAGATATGCTAGATAATTTTCACTTCCTTCTTTTACTCCTTAAAATCAGCCATAAAATATGCTAAGTGGCTGGTTTTATCCCCAATTAATTTATAAAAAAGTATAATACTCAAATTACTAATTTACCCCTCATTTCATCTATAAATATGGTGAATTTTGAGTTAATATCCCCCTTTGACTAACTTAATCTCCAAGCTCTCTAATTCATAAGCTGAAAAATTCTCTCCCAAAACTCAAAGTTTTTATTCACAATATTGGGAGTCGATTTTGAGTTCTTGGATCATCGGAGGTATTTTTATGCGGGTATTTTCTATTTTCTCTCCGAATTAATTTTTTTTAAAGATTCACGAATTTGTGTACTACTCTTTTGAGCATCAAATAATCAAAAAATTTTATTACATCTTTCTAGGAGCATCTAGTTTATTTAGAAATTTTCTTAAAATCTTTTGGTGAAAATTTAAAAAATTTTACATTTTTTACAGTAAATTATATAACTAAAACTGCACATATAAAAAAACTTTTAGGTAATTTTAATTTGTATTATTTTCATAAAAGTTTTTTGAAATTTCTGTTTATGATAATTTTATATCATAATGAAATATTTTATCAAGTTTGATATCTTTTTTTCTTCTTTTTATATTTCACAAAATATTGAGAAAGATAGTACTAAGGTTTTCTCCAGAAAGTTGAGTTGATTTTCTTATACATAAAGCTCTTATTAAATTTAAAATTGAGTTATTTTATCTCTTGTATGACTCATAAGGGTCATCGTTTCCTATTCTCAATTTTTTTTTTTGTTTTGGATCTTCCTGCGTGGAGAAGGATTTTTCTTACTTGTCCCCAAGTAAAAGAAGAGGTGAGTTTATTCCTTTTCCTCGATAAAAAAGGATCTAGAGCTTGGTTTGTGCCTTAGGACCAAAAAGGCATAGATTTTCTCCTTGTATTAGGGCTTGAGCTTGGCCATAACAAGTTTGAGATAGTAGAACCCCGAAGGAGGAATAAAGGGTAGTGGACTAGGCAAGAAAATAGTCAAACCACTATACATCGTATGTCATCTTTCACTTCTGCATTTTTTTTACCATTTAGAGGCTGATGTACTTGATAGCTATTTTATTTTCAAAGCCTCAAAGTAAAATTTCAGTGATCAGATTTTGGACACAATAAATTGAGTTAATTCAAAATTTTTAATAATTTAAATTATCCAAACTCTGTGAGATAACTAAAATTGGCAGGTTAGTTAATTAAAGTTTGGGCCTACTCATTTCCAAATTTAATTAACATAACCAAGGATTCAAATAACTTAATTATAGCAGTGGAACGGAATAAGGTTAATACATTAGGTGAATTTAATTTACCTAACCGAAAATGCCTGGCGATCAGAAATATTTTGATTTGTCCATCCCACTATAATTAAGTTAGTTAATCACTAAATTTATATTCTGTAATTTTACTAACTGCACCTAGTTACTTTCTTGTATCACTAACATTTATTTTCCTGTACCACTAATATTTACTTTCCTGTACCACTAACATTTACTTTTCTGTACCACTAACATTTACTTACTGTAATTTTTTTACTAATATTTATTTATTGTATTTTTTTTGCATACTAACTTTTACTTTTCTGTAATATTTCTTTTCTTCTAACCTTTTGTTAATCTATTTTTTTATACATATACATCTACTATATATATATATATATATATATATATATATATATATATATATTTACATATATACATATAATATATTATTATCATTTAAAAATAAATAAATACTCATATTCACACACTTCATATCTTATATATTTGTAAATTAAATTTCTATATATATTTATATTTATACTAAATATAAGTATATATATTATCTATACATATACACATATATACATATTGCTCTTTCTTATTCTTTTACAGATGCCACTTTAAAATTGTTCAATTGCTATTACTCAAAAGATTTGCTTGAACGCTCTTGCTTAAAAATAATAAAACCTCACAAATTAGATAGCTTTAAAAGTACTTAAATTTTTTTTAATATATATTAATCTAATTTTAAATTCTAATTACACCGAATTCACCCCCCCTCTTGGGTGTGCAAGTGGACCAACAGTGCAGTTCCTGAAGATTTCAAGGATAATCATATGGGTAGCCTTATTATGGTGTTAATTTCCAGTGCAGAATTTTGGGCTGCGTTGACGTGGAAAGTAGGGGATCCCAAGAAACACAAAAAGAAAGAGAGTCCCAAGAAGCGACAGCATGTAGAGAGCTAAGCCTGATGATTAAGGCTTAAATGAGAGAAGTATCCAGGACAGCACATACAGATTTAAGGTGGTTCAGGGAGGAAATTCCTTACGTCCACCAGGTCTACCTGAAGTATTTCATTTTATCTCCAGAAGAAAAGAAGAAAGCCGCTTGGGCTCAGTACAAAGGCGAAAAGAGTAAAACAGTGGGAAAAGGCAGCAGCAGCTGAGGAAGAAGCCTCTGACCAAGAAGCGGACTCCCCCCTTTTTACTGAAAGAAAGAAAAGGCCCCCGTTCCTGAAGCCTCGTTCAGGGGTATTTATAGACGGGTGGCTGGAGAGCTCCGCCCGTATTTTTCGGAGGGAAAAAATATAAACAGTGCTGAAATCACGCTAGTGGTCCCACCTCAGTCGGCCACTAGAGGAGCTAGAAGCAATGGGTGAAGAGCTTGTCTGCTTGGTCTCTGAAGCATGCGGGCCCTTAGTTTGCGTGACTGGAAAAAGCATGCTGTATTAGAAATAGTGCGGTCAGAGCACACTGACAGCGACAGATGTAGCTGAGAAACATCGTCATCTATATTTGGAGAGAGTTAGGAAACATCATACCCGATGTTGCTGGGAGAGCTGTTAATATCATGGACATAGTTTGTGAGCTGTAACCCAAACAGCGTGGATGAGATTTGGGATCTGCAAAAATAATAATCATAAGGTTAGTAGCCAAGCATCATGTGTATGGCTGTGATGTAGCACTGGTTTGCGTGACTGAAAGAAATATGTTGCATTGAAAATGGCGGTCAGAGTATGCTGACAGCGACAGGTGTAGCTGAGAAACATCGTCATCGATGTTTGGGGAGAGCTGGGAAACGTCATGCCCAATGTTGCTGGGAGAGCTTGAAACATCGTAGATGAAGTTTGTGAGTTGTAACCTAAACATTGTGGATGAGGTTAGGATCTGCAAAAATAATAATCATAAAGTTAGTAGCCAAGCGCCATGTATATGATTGTGATGCAGCGCTGGAGCCACATGTCAACAGGTTGGAAGCCATCGAGAAAAAATTATTTATTGAGCATTTAGTTTAATATTATTTTATTACTATGTTATATGATTTATATATCATTTTATGAGTGATAAGTTTAAAATTTTTTAAAAGACTATCCATATATATCATTAAAAAAAATTATTTTTTATATAATATTATATAACACCAACATAATATTAAACCAAATATCTCTTTAATTTAAATAGAGCATGTCACATTTTTTAAAAAGATGCTTGCATTTTTGCTGATATTACGAGCGCTAAAGAAAAACAATAAAAAAGCCTATAATGGCATTAAAAACCATTTCTGTATTGTATATTTTTATATAAAGTGCAGCAGTGAAATTAATTAGATGGAATTCGGGAAGAAGAGGAAGAAGTAGAGGATTACCAAAAACAAGCTGCAGCAGTGAAATTAATTAGATGAAATTGGAGAATAAGCATAGAAGCAAGAGGAAAAAGCAGACGCAACTTTCGCAACACCCAATAGAGTTGCTGCAGGATAAAATTAAAAAATAGAGTGATAATAATGGAGGTGAAACTATCTTTCTTGGAATTGCAGAGTTCCATCGTCGCCCAACTTTTGGAAGCTCCGATAAATGAAACCATAGTTCACTTAAGATGGAATGGGGAAGAGGAAGAAGAAGAAGAGGGTAATACGATGATGCCCACTCTGAGTGATGCTCATCGTGAATACGCTATCGCCGGAACGCAGTTCCGCGATGCCCTTCATGATGGTTAAAAGATGCAATCAACGGCTGAGATTTGTTGACATTTAACTATGGTTAAATTTTTTGATAGAATTTACTGCAATATGTGAAAAATGAAAAAATAGCTATTTTAGATGGTATATCTGTAATATTTTGAGATTTGTAGTAAAATCCATAAATTAGCCTAATTTCTGTGTCCGTCATATAAATGTCCCAACTCCTTATTGCTTTGTATGAGTATTTTCATAGCAGATATTATTAATTAAATTTTAACTAGTTTTCTTACTTCGTATAAACATTTTGTATGTAACATATAGGCAATTGACATATGAAATAAAAACAATTCTATAAAACCATAGGTATTTCAGCATCACTCTTACCAGCACTTGCAGTCTAGTTATTTGCACCAGAAAATTGACTTGGTGCACTATATTATACCTGGGCAATGGGCAGGCCGGGCTTGGTATGGGCCGGGCTTAATCGGGCTTTGACAAAGTCAAATCAGACTCCGGTCAGGCTTAGCTCAGCTTACGGGCCTACTTTTATTACCAAGCCCGCCCAACGTACGGGCCGGGCTACCCACGGGCTTTATTTGGTTCGAAATTTTTTTTGGACGAAAGAAAAAATATTTTGTTCTTTAAGTTTAATATCAAAGAACTTTATTTATTCGTCCACTTGAAGGCTCTCTTCCGAATACAATCTGTAATAGGAGCAGTGATAGTACTAAAACCCCGTATGAATCGCCAGCCGATCATAGCTAGACCATGAAAGCTACGAACGTCATGGATGTTCTGAGGTTCTGGCCATTCCGATATAGCACGAACCTTCTCAGGGCAAGCTGAGACACCGTTTGGAGAGACAACAAATCCTAAGAAGACTACACGGTCTATAAGAAAGGCACACTTCTTAGGATTCGCAAACAAACTTTTTGGTCTTAGAACTTGGAAGATTTGGTGAAGATGATCTAAGTGGTCTTCTCTAGTACGACTATATATCAAGATGTCAAAATATATGACAACAAAGATGCCAATAAATGATCGCAGTACTTGCGTCATCAGCCGCATAAAAGTACTAGGAGCATTGGACAGCCCAAAGGGCATGACCATCCACTCATACAGCCCATCTTTTGTTTTGAAGGCTATCTTCTATTAGTCTCCAGGCCAAATCCGAACCTAATGGTAGCCACTCTTTAAATCGATCTTCGAAAAGAAAGTGGCTCCAGCCATCATGTCTAACATGTCATCTAGGCGGGAAATGGGAAAACAATACTTTACAATAATCTTATTAATAGCGCGACTATCCACATACATTCGCTATGAACCATCCTTCTTGGGAGTAAGAAAGGCTGGGATAGCACATGGAATAGACTCTCTCTAACGAATTTCTTCCATAACAAATCATCAACTTGCCTTTTCAATTCCGCATGTTCAATGGGATTAAGGCAGTAATGAGGTAAGTTCGGGAGAGTGGATCTCAGAACAAGCCTATAGCATGATGAATATCACGCATAGAAGGAAGACTGTCCGGTAGATCGTCAGGAAAGATATCAACAAACTCACTTAATAGAGGGATTACCTCAAGCGGGTGTCCGACAGTGAGGGCCTCCTGAAGTTCATGAACAACAACGGCCCAAACACACCCTTCTGATGTAATCTCTTGCTCGACTTTGCTAGCGCTAATCAGGTGTAGTTCTTTTTTTTTATCAGACTTCTTTGGTGCGACGGTCATTCACTTAGCGGTCGATCGTGGTGGTGAAGGGTCGATCACGATACATCACCCTTATTAAAAGCACAAGAATTTGAATGACTGAATAATGTAACATCTAGGTCATATAACCAAGGCCGACCTAAAATCACACTGCCAACCTCCATCGGCAGTACATTGCACTAGATATCCTCCTAATAAGAATTAAAGAAGATAGGAACTCGACACTGATACTTCACCTCTATGGAGGAAGCATCGATCCATGCTACTTGATAAGGATGTGGGTGGTCAACAGTGGTCAACCCCACATAGGAGACTGTCTTGGTGAAAATTGTATTGAGATGAGCACCTTATTCTTGAGACTTTGTTGTTCCACATGGTCAGTATACATAAATTGAATCAACTCGTTCAGTAGTAGATTGTGAGCATTAATTCATACCAAAAATGCTGCCATTATGGAAGATTACATATTACCTATTTAAATATTTTTCCATGTAATAGAATTATTGTATTAACATATAAAGATCTGCTCATTAAAGAAAGTTATTATATTATTGATTGTAACCAAATTTGCAATCTAAAAACTTCATTATATAAGAAGTCAGATATTTCAAATGTGATAATAAAAAATACTCTATTGCCTCATATCTCCTCTCATTCTCTTTATTAGTGACTATTAATTTCTTACTTTCTTATATACTCACACACACATATGATTATAGAGAAGTTAATCAATAAGTGAAAGTAATCAAAACTATTGCATGTGTGTAATACTGGTTGAAGAATAATATATCGATGGATGTAGATGAGCGCAGTTCACAAAATAGGCCGAGCTAGGCAGAGGTTGAGGCAGATGTGGGCTGCGCCGGCGAGGACTCTGAAGGCCACTAGGTAGACGTAGGTTATCGGCAAGGTGAGGTGGAGGCGAAGGAAGCAGACGGTGACAATGAAGAAGAGGGTGAAGAATATGAGCCTCCTCTGCACCCACCTCACATTGGGGCTTCCCGTCTTCACGACAGAGAAGAGGGAGAGCCCCATCCCGGTGAAGAGAACCAGGTAGATGATGACCATGTATGCCAGATAGAGATCCTGATTAGTAGTTGCCACCGCCAGGGTGTTGACCATCAGAGTCATTGCCATGCCCACCCCGCCGAGACACACTGTATTGACGATCTTCCCAGTCCGCTTCCAATCGGGATGATTGATTCTGGTGCCAGAGGTGTCACCGTCTTCGGGGCCCGAAAGTTGTTCGACGAACTCGAAGTCGAGTTGGTTGAAGGTAAGGGTGGGGCGATCAGACTGGGAAGGAGAGATGACATCAGGTTGGGGAGGAGGGTTAGCGGTGCTAGTGATGGTACGGCGGGAACCAGCCAGAGGCAGCAGAAGAGAAGGCGGTTGAGAAAAAAAGCGGACGAGGAGAAGGAACGCATCGAAGGTGGGAGCATTTCAACGTGATTAGGGCTGGTTAGCTTTTGGTGTGGCAACTAATTTCTTACTTTTCTACATACTCATACACATACATATATATAGAATATTAAAAAGGCAAAATAGCTTTTTAAGTTTTTTTTTTAATATCAAACCTCAATTTTAACACTCCAGTGGCAATGATTTTTTTAATTTAATATTTTTTAATTTCTTAATTAATTAATAATTAAAAAAGAGAACATACTTAAAACGGCGTTAACTCAACTGTTAGTTAACAGAAGTTGCCCAGCGTGTGGGCGACTTCTATTAAACAAGTTGCCCGGCGCGAGGGCGACGTTTGCTAATTAGAAGATGCCCAGCGTGCGGGAGACTTCTGCTAAACAGAAGATGCCCGGTGCGGGGGTGAGTTCTGCTTAACAGAAGCTGCCCGGCGCCCGACTTCTGCATTCTTTAAAGTATAAATTAATTATCTCAAATTTTATTAAATTAATTTCTTTTAATATAAATATATATAATAGTTAATATTCATATTTTGTAGTGCATAATTCTGATATGCGAGTATTGCAATGAGCACCTTATTTTTGAGACTTTAATGTTCCACATTGTCAGTATACATAAACTGAATCAACTCATTCAGTGGTAGATTGTGAGCATTAATTAATACCAAAAGTGCTGTCATTATGAAAGATTATATGTTACTTATTTAAATACATTTCCACGTAATAGAATTATTGTATTAACATATAAAGATCTGGCCATTAAAGAAAGTTATTAAATCTTTGATTGTAATTAAATTTGTATTCTGGAAACTCCATTATATAAGGAGCCTAGATATTTCAAATGTGGTAATAACGAACACTCTATTGCTTTATATCTTCTCCTATTTCCTTTATTAGTGACTATTAATTCTTACTTTCTTACATACTTACACACACACATATGATTATAGAAAAATTAATCAATAAGTGAAAGTAATCAAAATTATTGCATGTGCGTAATACTCGTTGGGTCCGGAAGTTGTTCGACGGACTCGAGGTCGAGTGGGTTGAAGGTGAGGATGGGGCGGTCAGACTGGGAAGGAGAAATGACATCAGGTTGGTGAGTAGGGTGGTTAGCAGTGCTGGTGATGGTGCAGTGGGGATCCGGCGAGAGGCAGAAGATGAGAAGGCGGTTGAAGAAACAAGCGAAGGAGGAGAAGGAACGCATCGGAAGTGGGAGCAATTCGACGCGATTAGGGCTAATTAGCTTATGGTGTGACTACTAATTTTTAACTTTCCCATATACTCGCATACATACATATATATATATAATATTAAAAAAGTAAATTGGTTTTTTAATTTTTTTTTAAAATATCAAACCTCAATTTTAACACTCCAATGGCAATGGTTTTTTTAATTTAATGTTTTTAATTAATTAATTAATTAATAATTAACAAAAGGAGCATACTTTGGACGACATTAACTTTATTGTTAGTTAATAGAAGTTGCTCGGCATGTGGGCGACTTCTATTAAATAACTTGCCCGGCGCGCGGGCGACTTCTGCTAAACAGAAGATGCTCAGCGTGCGGGCAACTTCTGCTTAACAGAAGTTGTCCGGTGCTCGGGCGACTTCTGCTTAACAGAAGCTGCCCGGCGCCCCACTTCTTTATTCTTTAAAATATAAATTAACTATCTAAAATTTTATTAAATTAATTTTCTTTTAATATTAATAAGTATAATAGTTAATATTCAAATTATATAATGCTTAATTCTGATGTGCGAGTATTGCAATGAGCACCTTATTCTGAAGACTTTGTTGTTCCACATGGTCAATATATATAAATTGAAACAACTCAATCAGTAGTAGATTGTGAATAAGTTTATTAGGATGTTATCTGGTCTTACTGCTTTTTTATGCTTCATCTTCTTTAAAGCTTTCCAAACTTCAGGTTTATTAATACGTCGGATGTAAGAGTAATTTTTACTTTCTTTTGGGGTGCTTAATTTCATAAGATCAATTGAATTTTCACTACCTTCATTGAAAAGTTGTTGAAAGTAACTCATCCATCTATCTTTGATATTTTCTTCCATGAAAAGTACTTTTTGATCTTCATCTTTAATACATTTTATTTAATTAAATTTTTAGTTTTTTTATCTCTTGCCTTGGCAATCCTATATAATTGTCTTTCACTTTTTTTAGTGTTTAGCTTCTTATATAAGCCATATTTTTTATATTGCCTACTGCTTTCTTAGATTCTCATCGAGCTACATTATATTTTTCTCATTTATCCTTATTTTTTTTAAATCAATCTCTATAATAAATTTTTTTCTACTTAATTTTTTCATGTACATCATCTTTCCACCACCAAGTATCTTTATTATTTGAAATCAATCCTTTGAATTCTCCCAGCACATCCTTCGCCACCTTACGGATACAGTTAGCAAATGTCAACCACATAAAATCAGTTTTTTCGTTAATGTTTTATTACCCAAGTTCTAGAACCTTCTTCTTAAATATACATTTGTTCATTTTTTAATTCCACCATCGAGTTAAAGGATAGAATTCTGACTTATTATTTCTTCTCTAATATTTTATCTCGGAATCTAAAACCATTAATCGATATTAGGTAGTCAAACATTCACTTAGAATAACTTTATAATCTTTATAATCTGAGCGATCTCATTTTCTTATAAGAAAATAATTAATCTGAATTCTTGAAGTTTCATTCTTGTACGTGATAATATACTTCTCTCTCTTCTTGAATTAAGTATTAGCAATTACAAGATCATATACTGAAGAAAACTCTGAAATAGTTTTACCCTCCTCATTTATCTCTCCAAAATCATATCCACCGTGGATGCTATAAAATTCTTGAGCAATACTTCCAATATATCAATTTATATCTCCTCCAATAAATAATCTTTCCTCCTGAGGTATTTCTTGTATTAATTGTTCTAAATTATTTTAAATTTTTTTTTATGCTCGCATCCAAACCTATTTGGGGAACATACACACTTATAATATTAATAATCATTTTATTGATTATAATTTTTAAAGTCATGATTCTATCACAATTTTTTCTTAACTTCCACTACGTGATCCTTCAAACTCTTATCAAGAATTATACCCAATTCATTCTTATTTTTATTCTTACCAGAGTACCAAAGTTTAAAACCTAAGCCATCAATTTTTTTTGCTTTCTCTCCAACCCATTTTATTTTCTGTAGGCACAAAATATTAATCTTTTTATGAATTATAATATCCACCAACTCCATTAGCTTGCCCGTCAGGCTGCCTATATTCCAAGTTCCTAATCTAATCCTACTGACTTGAGTTCTAGTATGATGGACTAGCTTATTTATCAGCATCCGTTCATAATGTGGGGATCCTTTCTCACTTTTCACTACATCCAAGTACCGATGCAGCGGCTCTTGCCTATTTTTCACTGTATTCAAGCAATACAGTGAGTCGTTTTTAGGAAATGCTCTAACTTTAGTGCAATTTTCTAAAGAATTTATGTCATGATTGATTCGATAACTTTTACGCTAGTTGTCGACTGTTTAACTCAACCCTCCGCGTTTCTCATCCGGGACTTGGGACCCGGCAACGATGCTTTTTTCAGAAACTCCACATGATCATCTATAATAAACCTATAACGTGCATTACTCCTTGTGTATAGATAGGTTGAGAAATTATTATATAGTGATTCACACTATTTACATAATACATTATATTTACTTCTCCAATAACATTTATATTTTTTACTTAATTTATTTTTTAAAAAAACATTAAATTAAAAAAATCACCGCATTGGATTGTTAAAATTGAGGTTTGAAATTTAAAAATA
Source organism: Apostasia ramifera (assembly GCA_019297695.1). Taxonomy (NCBI): domain Eukaryota; kingdom Viridiplantae; phylum Streptophyta; class Magnoliopsida; order Asparagales; family Orchidaceae; genus Apostasia; species Apostasia ramifera. The sequence goes on from JAEMOT010000554.1 coordinate 62,211, forward strand.
AAAAACTTAAAAAGCCATTTTGCCTTTTTATTATTCTATATATATGTATTTGTGTGAGTATATGAGAAAATAAGAAATTAGTAGTAACACTATAAGCTAACAAGCCCTAATCTTGTCGAAATGCTCCCACTTCTGATGCGTTTCTTCTCCTCCTCTGCTTCCTTCCTCAACAGCCTTCTCACCTTCCGCCTCTCGTCGGATCCCAGTCGCATCATCACCATCACCGGAGGTCATCTCTCCTTCCCAGTCTGACCGCCTCATCCTCACCTTCAACCCACTCGACCTCTAGTCCACTGAACAACTTTCGGACCCTGCAGACGGCAACACCTCAGGCGCCAGAATTAATCATCACTATTGGAAGCGGACCGGGAAGATCGTCCAGACAGTGGGTCTCGGCGGGATGGCCATGGCGATGACTCTGATGGTCAACGCCCCGAAGGCGGCGGCTGCTCACCGGGATCTCTACATGGCATACATGGTCATCGTCTACCTGGTACTCTTCACCAGGATGGGGCTCTTTCTTTTCTCTATCGGGATGACGGGAAGCCCCTATGTGGGGTGGGTGCAGAAGAGGCTCATATTCTACACCCTCTTCTTCGTCGCCGCCGCCTGCTTCCTTTGCCTCCACCTCGCCCTCCTGATAGCCGATGTCTACCTAGTGGCCTCTAGAGTCCTCGCCGGCATAGCCCTCATCTGCCTCTACCTTTGCCTGGCTCGGCCTGCGACGTGAACTGTGCTCCTCGGCATCCATCGATATATCGATCTTCAACCAGTATTACGCATATGCAATTGTTTTGATTACTTTCACTTTTTGATTAATTTCTCTATAATCATATGTGTGTGTGTATGTGAGTATGTAATAAAATAAGAAATTAGAAGTCAATGATAAAGAGAATGAGAGGAGATACAAGGCAATAGAGTGTTTCTTATTGTCACATTTGAAATATCTGGGCTCCTTATGTAATGGAGTTTCCAGAATACAAATTTGATTACAATCAATGGTATAATGACTTTTTTTAATGGGTTGATCTTTATAGTGATGGAAAATAGTATTTTCTCTTTAAAAAACTTTTAAATGTCTCATAGAAATTAGAATTTTCTGATGAGATAACATATGAAAATAGTGAAGAACCCAATGTTAATTAAATATATGTTAGCAATTCATCCTTTTAATTAAAATTAATTGTTATTTATTAAAAAAAAGTTGATGCATCAGCCCAGATGCCCTTTAACATTGACGTTATAGTGAAAAGGTTTGTCGTAAAAGAAATAATTTAAATTCATGGGATCTTGCTGTTTATTTCATCTTTTATGTAGGTTTTTTTTTAATCATTTCATTCAACATCCTTTTTTGTCAACTTTTATTTCAGATAGATCCCTAATTTTCAAATCTATTTCAATCTAGTTCATTTTCAGTTTTAAATGATTGTCTGTCTACAGTCAGCGTTTTTTTAGACAATGATAAAGGACTTTCCTCTTTTTTAAAAGTTTTTTCTTTATGACTTATTCTTTTTTAGATCCTATCTCATTATTTTCTCTTTTTATCCCTAGGAGGAGAAGTGAGAGGAAGAAATCAAAGAATAAGAGAAAAAATTTTCAAACAAAAAAATAAGAAAAAAATAATATTACATCATGATACAAATTTTAGGAGAACAATGAAAAAAGAAATTAAACGATAATATTTGTCTTTTGAATGGAAACAATGAAAAGTTGTAAAAAAGGACCTACAAAGCTGTACGAAGTAAATATTTAAAAGAAAAAATACTTGTAGGAAAGGGATGCATGACCAGAAGGACCAAATATGACAGTAAATTTTACATTAGGACGTTTCCATTTGATTTAAAAAAAATTCACTAAAATTTTATTTTATTTAAAAAAATAAAATAATATTTTACATCTTACTTTACATAAATTTTAATATTAAATAATCACTTTATTTTAGATTTAATATAATTTTTAATATAACTAACTCACTTTATTTCATAAAATATATATTTTTCAAAATATTTCATAAACTTTTTTTATAACATTTTATTTTTTTCCAGCCAAAAAAGCCTTGGATATGATTTCTAACACCTTAAATGGAATGGAAGCAACTTGTACTCAATTTAATATTAATTATTCATACTCTTAATTATATTACAATATATTAATATATATATATATAGTTCTATCAATGTATATGGTTAAATTACACAAAATATTAATATGTATAATGGTTAATATTTAAATTATGTAGTGCTTAATTCTGATATGCGAGTATTGCGATGAGCACCTTATTTTGGGGACTTTGTTGTTCCACATAGTCAGAATACGTAAATTGAATCAACTCCTTTAGTAATAGATTGTGAGTATTAATTCATACCAAAAGTGCTGTCATTATGAAGGATTATATATGGCCTATTTAAATATATTTTCATGTAATAAAATTATTGTATTAACATATAAAGATTTGCCTATTAAACAAAGTTATTATATCATTGATTGTAACTAAATTTGTATTATGGAAACTCCATTATATAAGGAGCCCAGATATTTCAAATGTGATAATAAAAACACTCTATTGCCTCATATCTCCTCTCATTCTCTTTATCATTGACTTCTAATTTCTTATTTTATTACATACTCACACACACACACATGATTATAGAGAAATTAATCAATAAGTGAAAGTAATCAAAACTATTGCATGTGCGTAATTCCGGTTGAAGATCGATATATCGATGGATGCCGAGGAGCGCAGTTCACGTCGCAGGCCAAGCCAGGCAAAGGTGGAGGCAGATGAGGGCTGCGCCGGCGAGGACTCTGGAGGCCACTAGGTAGACGTCGGCTATCAGAAGGGCGAGGCGGAGGCGAAGGAAGTAGGCGGCGGCGACGAAGAAAAGGGTGAAGAATACGAGCCTCCTCTGCACCCACGCCACATAGGGGCTTCCCGTCATCGCGATAGAGAAGAGGGAGAGCCCCATCCCAGTAAAGAGTACTAGGTAGATGATGACTATGTATGCTGTGTAGAGATCTCAATTAGCAGCCACCGCCGCCATGGCATTGACCATTACAGTCATCGCCATGCCCATCCCGTCGAGACCTAGTGTCTGGACGATCTTCCCGGTTCGCTTCCAATGGGAATGATTGATTCTGGTGCCAGAGGTGTCGCCATCCACGGGGTCCGGATGTTGTTCGGCGGACTAGAGGTCGAGTGGGTTGAAGGTAAGGGAGGCGCGATCAGATTGGGAAAGAGAGATGACTTCAGGTTGGGGAGCCTGGTTTTCGGTGTTGGTGATCATGCGACGGAGATCCGGCGAGAGGCATAAAATGAGAAGGCGGTTGAGGAAAGAAGCGGAGAAGGACCGCATCAGAGGTGGGAGCATTTCTACGCGATTAGGGCTGGTTAGCTAATGGTGTGACTACTAATTTCTTTCTTTCCCACATACACACCTACATATATATATATAGAATAATAAAAAGGCAAAATTACTTTTTAAATTTTTTTTTAACATCAAACCTCAATTTAACACTCCAATATCATAGATTTTTTTAATTAAATGTTCTTTAATTAATTAATAATTAACAAAGGGAGCATAATTCGGATGGCGCTAACTCTGCTGTTAGTTTACAGAAGTCGCCCAGCGTGTGGGCGGCTTCTATTAAAAAAAGTTGCCCGATGCGTAGACGACTTCTGCATAACAGAATCTGTCCGACACGCGGGCTACTTCTGCTTAACAAAAGCTGCCCAACGCGCGAGCGACATCTGCTTAACAGAAGCTGCCCGGTGCCCGACATCTTTATTATTTAAAGTATAAATTAATTATCTCAAATTTTATTAAATTAATTTTATTTTAATATTAATATATATAATAGTTAATATTTATATTATGTAGTGCTTAATTCTGATATGTGAGTATTGCGATGAGCACCTTATTCTATAAACTTTGTTGTTCCACAAAGTCAGTATACTTAAATTAAATCAACTCATTTTGTAGTAGATTGTGAGTATTAATTCATACCAAAAGTGCTACTATTATGAAATATTATATATTTCCTATTTAAATATATTTTCATGTTATAGAATTATTGTATTAATATATAAAGATCTTCACATTTAAGAAAGTTGTTATATCATTGACTGTAATCAAATTTGTATCCTGGAAATCCCATTATATAAGGAGCACAAATATTTAAAATGTGATAATAAGAAACACTTTATTACCTCATATCTCCTCTCATTCTCTTTATCAATGACTATTAATTTTTCACTTCCTTACATACTCACACACACACGCATATGATTATGGAGAAGTTAATTAATAAGTTAAAATAATCAAAACTATTGCATATGTGTAACACTGGTTGAAGATCGACATATCGATGGATACCGAGGAGCGCAGTTCATGTCGTAGGCGACGACGAAGAAGAGAGTGAAGAATATGAGTCTCCTCTGCACCCATCCCACATTGGGGCTTCCCGTCTTCGCGACAGAGAAGAGGGAGAGCCCCATCCCGGTGAAGAGAACCAGGTAGACGATGACCATGTATGTCGTGTAGAGATCTTGATTAGCAACAGCCGCCGCCATGGCGTCGACCATCAAAGTCATCACCATGCCCGTCCTGCCGAGACCCACTATCTAGACGATCTTCCTAGTCTGCTTCCTATCAGGATGATTAATTCCGGTGCCAGAGGTGTCACTGTCAGCGGGGTCCGGAAGTTGTTCGACGGACTCGAGGTCATTAATTTTCTTTTAATATAAATATATATAATAGTTAATATTCAAATTATGTTGCGCTTAATTCTGATATGCAAGTATTTCGATGAGCACCTTATTCTTGAGACTTTGTTGTTCCACATGGTCAGTATATATAAATTGAATCAACTCGTTCAGTAGTAGATTGTGAGCATTAATTCATACCAAAAGTGCTATCATTATGGAAGAATATATGTTACTTATTTAAATACAATTTCATGTAATAGAATTATTGTATTAATATATAAAGATCTTTCCGTTAAAGAAAGTTATTAAATCATTGATTGTAACCAAATTTGTATTCTAGAAACTCTATTATATAAGGAGCCCAAATATTTCAAATGTTGTAATAATAAACACTCTATTACTTCATATCTCCTCTTATTTTCTTTATCAGTGACTATTAATTTCTTACTTTCTTACATACTTACACACACACATATGATTATAAAAAAATTAATCAATAAGTGAAAGTAATCAAAATTATTCCATGTGCGTAATACTAGTTGAAGATCGATATATCGATGGATGCTGAGGAGTGCAGTTCACGTCGCAGGCCGAGCTAGGCAGAGGTAGAGGCAGATGAGGGTTGCACCATCGAGGTCTCCGGAGGCCACTAGGTAGATGTCTGCTATCGGGAAGGTGAGGTGGAGGTGAAGAAAGTAGGTGGCGGCGACGAAGATGAGGGTGAAGAATATGAACCTCCTTTGCACCCACTCCACATAATGGCTTCCCGCCATCGCGACAGAGAAGAGAGAGAGCCCTATACCGGTGAAGAGAACTAGGTAGACGATGACCATGTATGCCATGTAGAGATCCCGATTAGCAGCCACCACCGCCAGGGCGCTGACCATCAGAGTCATCGCCATGCCCATCCCGCCGAGACCCACTGTATGGACGATCTTCCCGGTCCGCTTCCAATCGAGAAGATTGATTCCGGTGTCAAAGGTGTCGCTGTCCGCATGGTCTGAAAGTTGTTTAGCGGACTCGAGGTCGAGTGGGTTGAAGGTGAGGGAGGGGCGATCAGACTGCGAAGGGGAGATGACATCATGTTGGGGAGGAGGGTTAGCGGTGCTGCTGATGGTGCAGTGGGGATCCGACTAGAAGCAGAAGATGAGAAGGCGGTTGAGAAAAAAAGCAGAGGAGGAGAAGGAATGCATCGGAGGTTGGAGCATTTCGACGCGATTAGGGCTGGTTAGCTTATGGTGTGACTACTAATTTCTTACTTTCTCACATACTCACACACATACATATATATAGAATATTAAAAAGACAAAATGGCTTTTTAAGGTTTTTTTTTTTAATATCAAACCTCAATTTTTACACTCCATTGGCAATGGTTTTTTTTTAAATTATTTTTTTAATTAATTAATTAATTAATAATTAAAAAAAGGAGTATAGTTCGAACGGCGTTAACTCAACTATTAGTTAACATAAGTTGCCCAGCGTGTGGCGACTTCTATTAAACAAGTTGCCCGGTGCGCGGGTGATTTCTGCTAAACAGATGATGCCAGGTGCGCTGGCGACTTCTGCTTAACAGAAGCTGCCCGGCGCGCGGGCGAGTTCTGCTTAACAGAAGCTTCCCGATGCCCGACTTCTTTATTCTTTAAAGTATAAATTAATTATCTCAAATTTTATTAAATTAATTTTCTTTTAATATAAGTATATATAATAGTTAATATTCAAATTATATAGTGCTTAATTCTGATATACGAGTATTGCAATGAGCACTTTATTCTTGAGACTTTGTTGCTCCACATAATCAGTATACATAAATTGAATCTACTCGTTCAGTAGTAGATTGTGAGCATTAATTCATACCAAAAATACTGTCATTATGGAATATTATATATTACCTATTTCAATATATATCCATGTCATAGAATTATTGTATTAACATATAAAGATTTGCTCATTAAAGAAAGTTATTATATTATTGATTATAACCAAATTTGTATTCTGGAAACTCCATTATATAAGGAGCCCAGATATTTCAAATGTGATTATACGAAACACTCTATTACCTCATATCTCCTCTTATTTCCTTTATCAGTGACTATTAATTTCTTACTTTCTTACATATTTATACTTACACATATGATTATAGAGAAATTAATTAATAAGTAAAATTAATCAAAATTATTGCATGTGCATAATACTAGTTAAGGATCGATATATCAATGGATGCTGAGGAGCGAAGTTCACGTCGCAGGCCGAGCTAGGCAGAGGTAGAGGCAAATGAGGGTTGCACAATCGAGGTCTACGGAGGCCACTAGGTAGACGTCTGCTATCGGGAAGGTAAGGTAGAGGTGAAGGAAGCAGGCGGTGATAACGAAGAAGCGGGTGAAGAATATGAGTCTCCTCTGCACCCACCCCATATAGGGGCTTCCCGTCTTCGCGACAGAGAAGAGGGAAAGCCCCATCCCGATGAAGAGAACTAGGTAGACAATGACCATGTATATCGTGTAGAGATCTCGATTAGCAGCCGCCACCGCCGCCAGGGCTTTGGCCATCAGAGTCATCGCGATGCTCATCCCATCGAGACCCACTGTCTAGACGATCTTCCCGGTCCGCTTCCAATCGAGATGATTGATTCCAGTGCCAGAGGTGTCACCGTCCGCGGGGTTCGGAAGTTGTTCGGCGGACTCGGGGTCGAGTGGGTTGAAGGTGAGGATGGGACGATCAAACTGGGAAGGAGAAATGACATCTGGTTGGTGAGGAGGGTGGTTAGCGATGCTGGTGATGGTGCAGCTGGGATCTGGCGAGAGGCAGAAGATGAGAAGGTGGTTGAGGAAAGAAGCGAAGGAGGAGAAGGAACGCATCGAAGGTGGGAGCATTTCGACGCGATTAGGGCTAATTAGTTTATGGTGTGACTACTAATTTCTTACTTTCTCATATACTCGCACACATACACACACACATATATATATATATATATATATGAAAAAAGTAAAATGACTTTTTAAGTTTTTTTTTAAATATCAAACCTCAATTTTAATACTCCAATGGCAATGATTTTTAATTTAATTTTTTTAATTAATTAATAATTAACAAAGGGAGCATACTTTGGACGACATTAACTCTGCTGTTAGTTAACAAAAGTCGCTCGGCATGTGGGCGACTTCTATTAAACAAGTTGCCCGGCGCGCGGGCGACTTCTACTAAACAGAAGATGCCCGGCGTGCGGGCAACTTTTGCTTAACAGAAGCTGCCCGACGCTCGGGCGACTTCTGCTTAACAGATGCTGCCCGGCGCCCCACTTCTTTATTCTTTAAAATATAAATTAATTATCTAAAATTTTATTAAATTAATTATCTTTTAATATTAATATGTATAATAGTTAATACTCAAATTATATAGTGCTTAATTCTGATATGCGAGTATTGCAATGAGCACCTTATTCTGGAGACTTTGTTGTTCCACATGGTCAGTATATATAAATTGAATCAACTCGTTCAGTAGTAGATTGTGAATAAGTTTATTTGAAATTCTTTTTGTCTTTTGTAGGGAAGTACTATCTCGTTGATTTAGGCTATGCAAACACCTCGATCGAAGTTCTTAGCACTGTAAATAACAAACTTTTTTCCCATTAAGATAAAAGAATATTGCAAAAAGAGAATTCCTATATTACTCCTTAAAATTTATTTTTATTTATTTAATTTCAAATTTGAATATTTATGTCATCTTTTATATTAAATACCACTAACTTACTACATTAATTCTATCAACTATTATTTTTTATCTTCATATCTTACTTAGCATATTTAATCGTTTTTTTTATAATTTAGCATATCTTATTTTTTTATTTTTGATAATCAGCAAACCAATAATATTTAAAAATTAATTGTAAGTTTCATTTTTTTTATTTTATGTATATCTGTTAAAAACAAATTCAATATTTTTTTGGTTAATATTTCTATTTTATGTGTATCATGCATTTCATAGTTTTAATTATCAGGCATAACTTTTATTGAATAAAAGAATATCAAGATTTATTATTATAGTTAAATTATTATATAATCAAAAATTTTAAAAATAAATATTTATGTTACATAAATTTTTATTTAATTTTTTATTAGATTTTTCATATATCATGATAATGATAGTACATAGTTCAGAAGTCATAATTTTTTATATGTAATTTAAAATGTAGAACAATTCTTTTAATTTTTAATTGCAGTTCGATTGAGCATATTGAAACTTGAGTTAATTCTAGCTCTAAAAATTGTGTAATTAACTTTATTCAGTTAAGTTCCAAATTTTATGCGGAACCAATCCAAATTAATTAAGTAATTGCAATTTGACTTTCAAGTATTTTTTAAAAAGTTAAGAAATTAAGGTATATATTTATAAGAATGCATGCATTATATGGCAGACAATTAGGTTAAATTGCATGCTTAATACGTATCACTGCATTTAAGTTTTAATTTTAAACTTTTAACATTAAATTTTAAAATTTAATAAGATTTTTAATATTGTAAAATTTATAATTTTTTTTTAAAATTTTATGTTTTGCACGTAAATCCCCCGAAATAAAAATGTCATTTTTGCTGAAGAGGGGTAGGTCGGAGCCCGAAGGTGATGGGCGTAGGGGAAAACAAATAGCTCATGCGCCAAAATTCACTGGACCTTGTTGCTATTTACTCCAATAGAAATTGTATCAGAAGAGAAATATTTTACATCTTTTGGCCAACATGTTGGGCCAAATCTGATATTAACAATCCAATTTTAAGCCGATGCAAGTTAACACAATTAAATTAAAAATTTTTATTTTAATCATAATCTGATGCAATTAAAATATAAATTAAAAAAAAGTTCAATTTAATCTTAATTCAAGCTAAGACTAATTTGTTTATTATTAATTCAAGCTCAGAGCTACAATTAATTTTGTATCAATTAATTTTCAATCTTTCAATTCAAAATCTTACATATAAATATTTTATCTAACTTAAATTATATTTTAATCTATCTAATAATTAGAAATATAAATAAAATAAGTTAATCTACGATCAACAAAATTTAAATAAAAGTTATGAAAAAAATTCTATTGTAGACGTCTATTAAGATATTGTGAATAAACAAATTATACAAATAAATATTTATAAATAATATTTTTTATTTATTAAATTAATTCGATTTCGAGCTGTCTCACTCGAATCAAGCCGATTTTGATTTTATATAAAATTCAATTCAACTTTCAATCGATCTTCAAGCCAAATTAATAGCCTTAGATACAATAAAAAGCCACAAGATTGGGAATACAGTACACACTTTCTTGACCAAGGAAGAACAACAGATTAAAAAAAGGTGTTCTACTTCTAGGGAAATTGTACATTCAACATTTTAAACACTATGCTCCAGCTCTGATACAATGTTTCAGAACATTCTTCAATCTGCAAAAACCACAAACTTAATAAGATCAGGGTAATTCATTAAACAATTTAATATTATAAGATGCCTTCTTCATGTCATCTCAAACACAGCTTGGATCCCCTGACTAAGATCACCTTATCAATGAGGAAATTGTCATCAAAACATTGCAAGCATCACAAGTTAATAATACCAAAATATAAGCAACAAATAGCAATAAAACTGTTGCAAATTCTTGTTGTATCTGTATGACAATACAAAAAATGAAAATCGTTGTGAAACCATAACTCCACATAGCCATTAATGTACTTTAGATGGAGATTGCTTCGAATTATTCATCAGTTTGTCTATCTCTATTCTCTTTAACTTACACATGACATGGGAGAACGTTAGAGGTAATGCAGTATTGTCACCACTTCCAACTTCATTTTAGAATACACCCTTTCATCCATATTTTATGTCCTGCCATCCACTTCATTTCCATCAAGGACCTTTTGTTCCTAGATAAGTAAAAAATTTCTATTAAGACTATTTGTCGCGGAAAGAGAAATGGGGAAGAATGCCCGTTAAAAGATACATGTGGAAACACATCAAAGGCGAGTGCTAATCATCCAAAAAATGACGACATTTCAACCACTTGAAGTGATGAGGAAAATCACTTCTTATGCCACGCTAGTAACTAACAATCTACATATATGACAATTGGCAGATTTTCTTGTAACATCTCATCATACATGGATGGCTCCAATAACGGAAACATAAAGTATCCATCCAGGTTCCTAGCAATTAGAGACTTTATATGTCAAAGAATTCATCAAAGTATGCCAAAACATGACTCAAAAAATCCCTCAATAGCCTAAAATGGATCTAATATTTACTATAAAAGAAGGAAACCTAAAAATGTCTTGACCATTAATGTGTTTTGGTGTATAGTACATGAATTGCAAGCTTGTAATACACGGGCTTGCCATGTGGCGTGGTCCAAGATTTCAATTCTTCAATGTTTCAACACTAGCATATCATCTGTGGAACCAAGACCGAAAAGATGGGAGAAACAGGTGTTTCACATCTCTATCATCTAGATAATTCTGTGATGTATAACTTACAACGGTCATCCAAAAGCAAGCTAAGAGAGTAACATCAGGTATGCCATTATTGATTAAAAGTTTCCATTTTCAAATATCTGAATCCCACAAGGTGATTCTCAAACACCAAATCCAACAACATAGACTTGCTGCATCAAGCAGCTAACTAAGAAGCATGTAACATATCTGAAGAAATAAACTAGAAAGGAAAAGCTCAAGCTTACAGATAATTTCGAATTCATAATTATGGTTTTTATGCACCACAACGAATTTAATTTGAACCATTATCCTCGGTTTCGCATTCAGATATCACTACTACCTTAACATGTACAGCAACCAAATTTCGAACTTATAAAGTGCTTAAAAATTTGAAAACAAATATTTAAATAGGCCAAAGATCCACAAACCCTAGCTAGTGATTCCAGCAAACTCATCAGCTGTTAAAAAGACACTAATTTGAATTGCGGAACTATTCTCACCAGCTGATTCGGTTCGGTTTGGTGGCATCAGCATCGGCTGCTGAAGTGCTGTCGTCCGATGAAGGATGAGTGGATGAGGGCAGAGGATTGGATCCCTTGACAACCCATCCGAGGGCGAAAAAGGCCATGCCGGCAAGGATGGCGGTACCCCAGGCATGAGAATACCAGCGACTGTACTGCCGGATGGCGAACCGCCATTGGTCGCGGAGAGTCACGGGATCCGGGTTGAACTGCTCCGGCGGGTTAGGGTATTTCGTGGCCTTCCAAGATGCGGCAGCAGCCGGATCCGCATCCGCTGAGTCTCCGGCGAACTCAGGCAGCGGGCGGGACGGAGGCTGAGGTCTAGGGTCTTTCTCCACCGACGAAGGGGGATTCTGATGCACCTCCGCCATCTCCAGCGGCTGTGGCTCTACGAAGAATGCTATGAGCATTTTATATAAACAATAGTCGAATTGGGCCATGGCCTCTAAACAAACAATTGGCCTTGGCCCAGTATCTCGAAATCCATTGAAGATATTGGAGCTTAATTAGTTTAAAAACATAGCAATTTTATAAATTATATATATATACAATATCTAAAAATTAATAAATTTTAAACATAATATTTTTATATAAATAAAAAATAAACTATTTCTTTTTAGCTATACCATCCTATATATAATCTTAATAATTAAAAAGCCCATTAAAATTAATAAATATTCTTTTTAGCCTGTAATTTTTTATACTAAGATATTATATTTAAAATTTATTATTTATCTATTCAAAAAATATTATTAATTTTTAGATGTTATATATATATATATATATTTGTAATTTATAAGTGTTGAAAACTTTGTTTAAAATTTGTTATGATATATATGTAGAAAGTATATCTAATATTTTTAGATAATTACTTTGGGCACTTACAATTATATTATTTATTTATATATTAAACATTCAACTCTTTTAACGATATTTGTTAGATCAAGATGCGCCATGCACACAAACCATGATAATGTCAATCTTTTCCTATATCACATGTCAAAACTTGAGCTATATTCAGTACTAGCTAGTCACAATGGTTTGATTGTGAACTGATTATTATATTAATCTAGTTTGTTCATAAAATTAAAATAAAGTTCATAAATATGTAGAATGAACTTGATAAGTATTTATTAATATCTTATATTCTTTTAACTAAGGGGGCGTTTGGTTCGTTGTTATTTTGGTGTTATGTTATGTTATTTAGATGTCATGACATCTAGATGTTATCTTTTAACTAATAATCTAATAGAAGATTATTTGTAGATATCATTAAATCAAACAATTGCCTTCTCTAGATAACATAACATTACATCAAGATAACATTGAACCAAACGCCCCCTAAATTCTTTTAATTGTTAGCGTGAAGTAAAGTTAAGTTTATTTATAATTTGTCAATTTAATCGATAACATATCAAATATTTGTTGAAACATTAATAAAATCTTTAAGTTTAAGTTTAATTTAATTTCTAGGTTTACTTTAGTTTTTAAAAATTATTTGTATTAATTAAAGAATTAAAAGTCTTTATGATTGTAATAATAAGTTCATTCGGTTATACTATGAATGGATTAATTGATCTAGTTCTAAAAATTTTGATTCTAGCAAGACGACATCGGTAGAACTTCCATTCCTTGTCACCTCGTGAGATTGAACCAATGCCAAATTAATCATGCACTTTCCATTGCTTGCACAAACTATTAGTCGTCATTCCGTATTAACTATCAAATAGACTTAATTTCAAGGAGATAAGTAAAAGGTTTTTGAAAAAAATTTAGGAGGTGTTTGATTCGTTGTTATCTTAGTGTTATGTCATGTAATGTAGATGTCATGATATTTAGATGTCATGATATTTAGATGTCATCTTTTAATTAATAATTCTATAATTTTATGGAAGATTATTTATAGATATCATTAAACCAAATAATTACTTTCTCCAGATAACATAACTGTTAACGCGTGGCTCCGGCGCTGCATCCTAACTATACACATGGCATCCTGGGAAGTCTAACCCTTTGTTTTTCTTTATTATTTTTCTCTGTAGGGGTCCAACCTCGCGCCCGTGGTTTCAGTCAACCCTCGAGTCCGACGATCCGGTCATCCCTCGGTAACGTCGATGACGACGTTCCTACCTTCGCCTGTCACTTTCAGCTGCCCCGAATGCACTGCTCCCAAGACTGCGTGCTTCTCCCTGACATACAAACCTAGGACCCACATGCTCGAGCTGGCGCAGATCCCTAGAGAAATCACCATAATCGAGAAGGCTAAAGCAGCTTTTCTCCTGCTTCTAGCTCCCCCAGGGGCTGACAGTAGAAGAACCATCAGGACATGCTCAATAGTAAAATACTTATTTCCTCCCAGGAAATCAGGGATTTTGTTGTACTGCGCCTATAAAAGCACATAACCAAAAGACAGATGGAGAGGGAGACAACATACACAAAGGAGGAGAGAGCAAGAGCAATCAGCAGAAGCAGAGGAGCAGCCTTACTTCTTCTTCCCTTTTCTCTTGTATTTCTTTGGTACTCAAGCTCCAACCAAGGAGCTCTAACTCTCCCTTTCTCTCTCAAGAACATTGTATTGGCCTTTTCGGCTATCCACCTTCTTTTTTAGTGAAATCTTTCGCTCGACTGCCCGGTGGACATAGGAGATTTATTCCCTGAACCACCATAAACCTTTGTGTGTTGCTCAAAATTATTAAATATACATGTGATGTGAAATAAAAATAAAAAAATTAATTAGGTATTTTTGAGATAAATTTTAAATGAATTTGATCTCATGCTAAATAGACTTTAGTAAGTGTTATGCAAAAATATGCCAAAATAGAATAAAATAAGACAATTTTTACATGAAAACTCGAGTGTTCGAGGGAAAAATCACGACGCCGTTTAGGCTATTTAAATCCACTAATCAAATTCCCTCTCTTACAATACTTGGTGGTCTCTAAATGGAGACTTAATAAGTATAAGAGAGAGAGGTAGCTCAGCCAGAGAAAGAGAGAGAGACACCCCCCCCCCAAGCTTCTCCTCTTTTTTTCTTATTTATAGTTTGGAGAGGAGGGGACAAAATAGGTATAGTCTTCCACATCTGACACCTATTCTTGCAAAGGACGATTAGGGAGTGGACTCTCATACTATCTTAAATGCTGAGTTGACATAGTAGTATGGAGAGTACGATGTGGAGATATCTCTTTAACCTGCTGTTCAGCAAAGAGTGTTAGAGAAGATTCTAACATGTCCCCCTCCAGAGCATAACGTACATTAATGTACGTGCTAATTTTGATCATGCTAATTCAGTGGACCTCTATGAAAATCCCTCCTACAGAGTCATCAGCTCGACATGATTGAATTGCTTTGTGGAAACAGATGAGCTGTTAGAGGAGAGTTGTTCGACGAGGAGTTTTAGAGAAGAAACTACTCTTTGCAGAGTCGTCAGCTCGTCATGGTTGAACTGCTCCATGGAAGAGAGTCATTAGCTCGTTATGATTGAACTTCTCCATGGAAGTTGTTAGAGGAGAGCTGTTCGACGAAGGGTTTTAGAGAAGAGACTACTCCCTGCAGAGTCGTTAGCTCGTCATGGTTGAACTGCTCTGTAGAAGCTGTTAGAGAAGAGCTATTCGACGAGGGATTTTAGAGATGAGACTACTCCCTACAGAGTCATTAGCTCGTCATTGTTGAGCTACTTTGTGGATGTTGTTAGAGAAGAGCTGTTCATATAGGGGTGTTAGAGAAGAGATTACTCCCTGCAGAGTCGTTAGCTCATCATAGTTGAACTGCTCCATAGAAGCTGTTACAGAAGAGTTGTTAGAGGAAAGCTGTTAGATGAGGGATTTTAGAGAAGAAACTACTCCCTCTTTCAATTACTGAGCTGCCATGATCGTAAGCCGGGACTTTGAGAATGGGTTTGCCCTTGAGTGTCCGTCACTAAGCTTGCATGATTAGGGACTTTGAGAAGAGATTTTAGAGAAAGGGTCACCCTTAACTTTCAGTCGCCGAGCTGGCATGATTGTAAGTTGGGATTTTGAGAAGGGGTTTGTCCTTGGCTGCCCGTCACCAAGCTGGTTTGATCATAAGTTGAGACTTTGAGAAGAGGTTTTAGAGAAGGGGTTACGCTTGACTTTTAGTCGCTGAGCTGCATGATCGTAAGCTGGGACTTTGAGAAGGGGTTTGCTATTGACTGCCCGTCACCAAACTGGCTTGATCATAAACTGAGACTTTAAGAAGGGATTTTAGAGAAGGGGATCTCATGTAGTGAGGTATCAGTCCTGCATGAGGGCACCACTGTTGATGCAAAAAATATGCCAAACTAGAATAACATAAGATGATAATTTTTACGTAAAAACTCGAGTGTCCGGGGGAAAAATCACGATGCAGTTTAGGCGATTTAAATCCACTAATCGAATCCCCTCTCTTACAAAGCTTGGTGATCTCTAAATAGAAACTGAATAAGTAGAAGAGGGTGAGGCAGCTCGGCCAGAGAGAGAGACCCCCCCAAGCTTCTCCTTCTTTCCCTTATTTATAGTTTGGAGAAGAGGGGGCAAAATAGGTACAGTCTGTCACATCTGATACTTATTCTTGCAAAAAACTATTAGGAAGTGGACCTCCATACTATCTTAAATGCTGAGTTGACATAGTAGTACGGAGGATACGATCTGGTGTTATCTCTTTAAGCTGTTGTTTGACTTGAGCTGCTATTCGGCAAGGGGCGTTAGAGAAGGTTCTAACAGTAAGTGAGAAGCCAAAATTCCAAGCAGTGGAAGCATCTCGTGAAAAATCACTTCTTATTTTCTATAATTGGAGCAACCTTGAAAATCTAGTCATATATAACATTCAAAAAACATCACCTTAAATTATGCGAAATAATGCCTCATTAAATAGTACTCTCTTACTATGGGCATAAATGACAAGGGCTTAAGTTAGACCAGATCTATTACATGACATCATCATAATTCTTGCGCATTTGAAAAATAAATTAATAAATAAATTTAATAGAGTATTTTGATCTAATATACAACAACAACAACAACAACCAAGCCTTAATCCCACTAGGTGGAGTCTAAGATGTAAAATAAAATTAATTTTTTATTAAAAATTATTGATTATATGAAGTAAAAAATAATATTTTTTTATATTAAAATTTGTGTAGAATAATTAAAAAAATTTATTTATTATTATTATTATTGTTTTATAAATTAGTATCATTTTGGTCCTGATTTAGTCCTCGCGTCAAACAAGGCCTCAGTCACTTAAAATCAATTCGATCTCTAGCTTCGTGCAAACGGACACTCCTTCCACAGAACAAATTTTTTTTTCTTGCAATATTTTATATTTATATAATAATTTAAATGTTAAAATTAAATTTTATGTTACATATAATATTAAAATATTTTTAATTTTTTTCTAAAAAATTTAACATTTTTTTAAAATATATTCAAACTAAATAAAACCTAAAATCTCGTAATACTTTTTGCATCAATCAAGATCTATAATAACACGTGATGGGTGCGCACAATCCTTTGGATGAAAGGCGATGTGCATCCAAATAATCGAATGAACTGACAACCAACTAACACTTTCAAGTGATTCTTCTTCTCCCTAAGCATATGCAATCGCATGACCAATTGCCTATTTTTCACGTGCATCAGCTTATCATGCCACGTAAGCGTAAGTGCGAATTTCTAATTTCTAACCCTCGTTGTAACGTGAACTTCAGTTGCATCAAACATATAAAATTTTGATTTCTTTGTAATATTTTCACCTTCATTTATGTAAATTTTTACATATTCTTCTAATTGATTGGCTATCTTCTTCAATTCCAATTAAAGTTATTAATTTAAAACAAAGATTGATTATAAGTTAAATTGAATATTGATCGAATCAAAATTGATTTGATCAAGATGAGATGATTAGTGAGTCATTTTTTTAAAATTAATTAAAATTTTCATCTTAACACATAAAATTGCTTTCTGCAGTCAAAATTACCGAAAAGACAAAAAAAAAAAACAGAGAATCGCACTAGTGGCCGACAAAATGTTCGAATGCACACGAATACAGTAAACATTGAAGGCCGTAAAAAGCAGGCAAGTGCCGCCGGAATCTACGCCGGCGACGAGCTCCTCCACCTTTCCGCCATCGTCGCCAGAGCCCTGGAAGAAGGACCCTCTTCTCCGAGCGCAGCTGCAGCCGCCGCCTCCAGCTCCTTCGCCCTCCTGCGCACAACCTTCCCTTCTTCCCCTTCCATCAACTCCCTCACAACTCGCGCTATCTCCTTCCGGTCATGCACCCCGTCCTCCCTCGCCGCCGGCCGGAGCGCCACCCTGACCCCCTCCACCAGCTGCACCGCGTTCATCTTCTGCTCCGCGAACAGCGGCCACGCGATCATCGGCACCCCGTGGGCCACGCTCTCCAGCGTCGAGTTCCACCCGCAGTGGGAGAGGAAGCCGCCGGTGGCGGCGTGACCTAGAACCTCGATCTGCGGCGCCCACGACGGAACCACCATCCCCACCTCCTTGGTCCTGTCCAAGAACCCATCCGGCAGGAAGAACAGGGGATCGGCAGAGCTCCGGGCTGTGAAATAGCTCTCGGCGGCGCTAACGTCGCTCGGGCTCCGGCCAACCCAGAGAAACCTCTGCCCGCTCGACTCCAGCCCGAGAGCCAGCTCGTGGGTCTGCTCCCTCGACAGGGTTCCAGCGCTGCCGAAGCAGACGAAGACCACCGACGCCGGCGGCTGCGCGTCCAGCCACTTCATGCACAAAGCGCCCTCCTCGCCTGAAATGGCCTTGGAACGAATAAGCGGCCCGACTGCGTACACCGGCGGCCTGCCATGTTCTTCTCCTGCGAGGAGCTTCGCCGCCTCCGGCTCGATCGCGTCGAAGGTGTTGACGATAATCCCTTCTGCTTGGCGGTATCGCCTCGCGTTCTCGACAACCCATTTGTAACAGTCGTTCTTCCGGTCCTGCAGCGGATGCAGTATCTCCGGCCCCGGGATGGGGACGAAGCCGGGGAGCCTCACCGGTTCCGGCAACTGCCAGAACTCGCAGGTCATTGCAGCGTCGAGGGCTGGCAGCTCGAGCATCAGGGCAAGGAACAGAAAGTTAGTGGGGATGAAGACATAGTAGGGAACTCCAGCGGCCTTGGCAGCGTCGTCGGCCACGGCAGAGAAAAGGTCGCCGACGAAGGCGACGAGGCGGGTGGAATATTGGAGGTCGAGGAGAATGGATCGGAGGGCGTGGACTGAGCGGGCGGCGGCGAGGGAGATTCGGGTCTCGATGCGGGCGTTGGCGGGGAGGTCAGAGAGGGGGACGGCGGGGAGTGAGACGGAGGAGATGGAGGAGGGGAGGGCAGCAAGGAAGGTGTCCTGTGTCTTGTTGGCGAATTCGGCGAAGGTGATTATGGTGACGGAGAAGCGGTGGCGGTTGACGAGGAGCTTGGCGAGCTCGGAGATCGGGAGGAGGTGGCCCATGCCGGGGGTCGGGAGGAAGGCGACGTGGGGTCTTCTTTCTTCGTTCATCTTTCTCGTGGTCCTTCTAATTAATTTCTCTTTCCTGCGCTGCTTGAGGAAGAGGAGGAAGAAGAAGAAGAAGAAGAGTGGCTGAGGTACAACAGCGGTGGAGCTTATCAGTTTCCTTTATAGAGAGATTAAATTATGTCGATGGGGATTGAGGTAAGAGCATGGGAGGGGGATGACGGGGATGGCGGAGGGGAGTGACGCAGCGTGAGGCAGATGTGGGAGCTCTTCCTCCTTCTAGAAAGACCAAAGAACATGAAAGATCAATTTCTAATTATGAAACTATATTAGTGCAAAATATAAAAAGTACAACATTATACTATTATTATAATCATCAATGGGTAACTACAGTAGTCCACGCCCCCTATATAAACGGGTTTAAATACATAAAATGATTAAATAAAATGAAGTAAATACTGTTAACACGTGGTTCCTGCGCTGCATCCTGACCGTACACGCTTGGTTGGCTTCCACTTGATTGATTGATTTGCTGACTCAGCTCTAGATTTTACAAGACTTTTTGACCAGGTCAAACCTCGGCCACGAGGGTTCAACCTAACCTCGTCCCCGACATCACAGGACCGCCCCTATAACGTCGGGCACGAGGTTACGGAGCAACGCCTTTCACTATCAACTTCACCTAACCACGCCGCTCTCCGTGCAAGCACCCTTCCCCAGAAAACGCAAATCAAGGATCCGTATGCTCCTGCCATCGCGGATCCCCAAAAGAAGTACCAGCATTAAAAGTTATCGTCCTCCTTGCACAGCTGCAGGCCTCTCCAGTGGCAGACAAACGGCGCGAACCCAGAGCCTGTCCATCACCTTTTCTCCGGAAAACTAGGGTGAAGCTATGCATTCTAACGACTACAAAAACCGTTGAACAGTCCCCAACAAAGGGGCAGACCCGGACTCTGATTCTTGAAACAAAGTCCCAACTGAGGAGCTTTCTTTCTTTCCTTTCTTCTTCTTCTTCTTCTTCTTCTTCTTTTCTTTGAGAAAATATTGTACAAGCCTTCAGGGCTATCTTTACCCTTTAGTAAGATATCTTTGCTGATCGACCGGTGAACGTAGGGGATTATCTCCCTGAACCACCTTAAATCTCTGTGTGTTTTTCTGGATGCTCTGAACTGGTTTCTCCCTTGGGCTTTCGTTAATAAGCTTACCCTATTGCGTGCCACCGTCTTCCGGAACTCTCCTTCTCTTTGGTGTTTCCTGGGACCCCCACATCCTACGTCAACAAATACATAAAATGATTTTAAAAATAAATAAAATAATTAAATAATTAAAATTTAAAGCTCTAAAATGAATAATCTATAAAGATGTACGATTCCTTATGAATTCTCCCCATAATTGATGAATTATCATTTATGTGGCCTGAAATGACAATAGCTCTCGCTGATGCAGGGGTGATGCCATGGAGTCGTGAGTTTCCACAATGTGGGGCCTGCCCATAATATAATAAGAAAAAGGGGATCGTTTTGTAAAACGGTCAATTCAGAGTTTTTTTTATTTAAAGAATTCAGCTAACTTGCCAAAAATTTGAATATTAATTAGATGTTATTCTCTTTATAAAATTCAAATTACAAAATGATATATATTTAAAAGAATCTATAATATTTAAATTTTTAATAATATATATATTTTTTATACATGCAAGTTCCTTTTATATATTTTCAAAATTTAAGTATAAGTTAATAAAAATTTTATATTTCTATGTCACTCAATTTATATAGATGTAGCTTAAAAATATTTAATTACAAGTTAATGACTCCAAATTAATTTTTTTTTAAATTTTTTACTTTCCTAAACATTTAGAGAAATGATCAAATGTAAAGTTCTATATGTAAATAAAAATTTTTAAATTTCATTTATTAAAAAAAAGTGTTTTGCTTTTCATCTTGTTAAAATAAAAGTTCAACTTATAAATTATCTGATACGAAAAGTTCTTATCTTCAGCTAACAATTTCTCCTTTATTTAGAGAATTCATTCAATTTAAGACAACTCTCAAGTGTATCTCAACCATTATTAACACATTTGTTTATTATCTATTATTAGATAAATGATATAGTGTAAAAAGAAATAATAAGTAAAAAAAATCAAATAAATTTTGATATTTATAAAGTCTAAAGGAAAAAAATACATCAAGGTATATTAAAATAATTTTATAGTCAATAGTGTTGATGGTATTCAACTCATATTTAACTAAGGTCCTGTTTGACAATAGACTAAAAATCATGGCTAAAATTACCCAAGATTAAAATCTTAAATTTATTTTAAAAAATTTAAAAAATTATTTTATATCTCATCTCACACAAATTCCAACATTAAACAATCACTTTATTTCACATCCAACACAATTTTCAATAAATCAATCAATTTTATTTCACATCATACACAATTTTCAGTAAATCAATCAATTTTATTTCACATCATACATAATTTTTAATATAACCAACTTACTTTATTTTACATCATACACATTTTTTCAAAAATAGCTAAAAATTTTAATCAAATCTTCTTTTTTTTCTTATTACCAAACAGAGCCTAAAAGTGAAAGGGATAGAAATAGGGAAGATCCCGCAACTCAAGTTCACAGATCGTATTTGTACTAATTTATAGCAGCCATGCAAGACCAAGTCAACATGTTTAAATAACCTACTAATATAAAGTTAATATATTTAGTGCAACTATAACCTAGGTTTTAGCTAAAAATACTGCTTTTATAAGAGTATTTGTTTAAGGTAAATATCATTAATTATGTTCTTGAGTTTAAGAATATATCAAACAAATTTAAAGTTAAAAAAAAAGATTAATTATATTAATATTCTTGAATTTAAGGCATAATATCGCAAAGATCAATGTTTTTAAAAATTTAATTTCTTAGTCTCTGGCTTTTAGTATAATTATCAAATAATTTTTAAATAATTTTTATTTTTATTAAAAATTTTTAAAATTCTAATTGTACTCTTAGTCTCTTCCACCCCCTCTTTCTCTTGAACATGCATAGAGATGGGTGCTAGTAGAGGGATAGTCTACCGCTTCTCTTTTTGGCTGACCACAGCCCTTGCACCTCATTTGCCCCTCTTCATCGATGGGAAGCCCTTGCTCCACTTCATTGGTGGGTAGCTGCTTCACCGGCGAGAGAAAGAGAGAGAGAGATTAGGGAGAGGAGGCTAGAGAGAGATAAAATAGGAAGGGGCGAGCAACCCCCACCACCCTTCGCCCCTTGTTGGTGGTCGGTCGCACAATTGTTGAGAGAGAGAGTGGTTGGGCTGGTGGCCTCCTTTGCTGGCGGGTGAGCCCCGTCGTCACCAGTGATTTTATGCATGTCGTAAAGAGAGAGAGAAATGAGAGAAATAAGGGATAATTAAAAATTTAAAAAATTTATAAATGACCTATTTGATGATTATATTAAAAGTCAAGGATCGAGATGTTAAATTTTTTTAAAAATATGCAAGATGCTCTAAACTCAGAAATATTAATATTGACATTTTAATTTGGTCATTTTTTTAATTAATTAAAAAATATTTTAAAATTTAAATTTTTAACATAAAATAACAAATATACTTTTCCGTCTCCAGCCTCTGAATGCATGTCATAGGTGACTTGTGAATCACAAGCTGTTATGGGAGGTTTGAGATTCTGAGAAGCGAGGACATTTTTGTTTTGTTATGTTTAAAAATTTATCTTAAAAATAAAAATTATTTAAACTATTAAAAAATATAAAAATTAATTTAAAATGATCTGAAACATTAATGTCAAGATGAGGACCCTGCTGAAAGATATTTAAAATTAATGGAGGACCACTTGATATTATTTTCTAATATAAGAGATCTAAATGATATTTACCCACTACTGACCAGCTAACAACCCATTTTACAAAACTGTTCTTAGATTTATATATTTAATATATGTATGTTTTAGTGCTAATTGTTAGGTCTGCATCATCTTTTTTTTTATTTCAATCATATTGTTTAGCAATGCTTGGAAGTGCAAAATATCCATAAGTATTTGTAACTCAAAGGTTAAGATAAACTAGTTAATAAATAGGATACTCATTTATCATATTGGTAATATTTGGATCACTCTATATTATATATATTTGCTCAATTATCTAGCACGTTACCAAATGCTAAACTACTACGTATGAAAAACCATAAAATATCAAAATATTTGGTTTGCAGCTCATTGCTGACATCCCAACACATCCCAAATAATAATAAAAAAAATATATATATATATATATATATATATATTTTAAAATAGCCTCCAAATTATTTCACCTAACACCCTAAGGTACCAAACATAATTATTTAAAGGATAATTTCATCTGGGTCCTTGAAATTAGTGCCTACTACAAATAGGTCAAAATATTTTTTAAACTGTATATTTGGGTCTTTTAGCTTGAATTTTTACTGTTGTTAGAACCCTTTTAGAATTTTACTTTTTTGCCGGAAATTTTATCATCCGCTGTGTCAATTATTACTTTAGATTTAGCACATTTGCTATTTTATTTAATTTTTGTAAGATTTCAATGGATCATTTATTTCGATAGCAAACATTGTAATTAGGTTTTAGCATAATTTAATTTTTTATGAAACTATTCAACACTTTTCTACAAGTAGAAATATTCTCCAGAAAATCAGGCTCATGCAAATAGCATGGCACCACATTGCTCGAGGCAGTCCTCGAGTGCATGGCCGGTAGGCTTAATGACATCATTTTATTGCTGATTATTTTCTTTTAATTATACATAAATAATTAAATTTTCTAAATAGATGAAATTGTACCAATTGCAACAAAATATGTTACTTTTATAATATTCCAAAAAATAGTAGAGATACATGTTGACGTAGAATGGAGGGAATCTCAAGAAACACAAAAAGAGAAAGAGAGAGTCCCGAGAGATGGCGGCATACAGAGAGTTGAGCCTGTTGGTTAGGATTTAGGTGAAAGGAAGCATCCAGAGCAACACACAAGTGTTTAAGGTAGTTCAGAGAGAAAATCTCCTACGTCCACCGAGCGGTCAGTGGAGCTGATTTCACCAGAGAAAGGAAGAGGATAGTCCAAAAGACCAGTACAATGAGATAATCAGAAGAAAGAAAGGGATCGAGAGAGAGAGATCAGCTCCTCAGTTTGGGATCCAATACAGTGAAAGTAGGAGGACACGGGAATTGCTTGTACTCTGGTTGTCCTTCTCATTTTGTCCTG
Source organism: Apostasia ramifera (assembly GCA_019297695.1). Lineage (NCBI taxonomy): Eukaryota > Viridiplantae > Streptophyta > Magnoliopsida > Asparagales > Orchidaceae > Apostasia > Apostasia ramifera. The sequence continues at coordinate 86,617 of JAEMOT010000554.1, forward strand.
TTCGTGTGCCCCTTTAGTGGCTTTAAATATTGTTGAAAAGAGTACTTTATCCTAGATTTCTAGAACAGAAAAGAGCTGGGCCCTTCCTGATGGTCCCCCAACAGTCGACGACTAGGGGAGCTGGAAGTACTGGGTGGAGAGCTTTGTCTTCCTTGATCGCAATGATCCCACTGGAGGTTCGCGCCAGCTAGAGCAAACGAGTCCTTGATTTGGGTGTCTGAAAAAAGTATTCTGTACAGAAAACGACGCTGTCAAACCACGCCGACTGCGATAGGTGCAGCTGAGGAACATCGTCATCGATGTTGCTAAGGGTGATCCTGGATCATCGTGGATGAGGCTTGACCGAACCCGCGTGGCCGGCGTTTGACCTAGGTTTGAGATCTGCGAAAATAAAAGTATTTAAATAACAAATTAGTGCCACTTGGGAGCCACATGTATGGCTGTGATGCAGCGTCAGAGCTACGCGTTAACATCAGCCCCCCGCATTGTCAGGGCTTGAACATTAATGTGGGTCCTGGAATGCAAATCGTTGCAACGACGATCGCATTGCCTGAGACCTGTCAGGATAAGATGGGGCGGTTCCCTGCCCATTCACATTCTCTTCTACCAATTTCTAAAAATCCTGCAAAAGGAGAAGGAAAATCAGTTTAGAGATGACAGATAGGAGAAGATGGAAAATTCTATCTGGTGTGAAGAGGAAGACGGAAGGCGGGCCTCCGAGCGATGACTCTTCCTCTGATAATAAGAGGAGGTTGGAGGTTACTGAGTCACTCCCATAGGAGGGAATGGAAGCCACCGTTGTTGTCTCACCACCGATAAAGGTTGCTAAAGTCCTGGTGCATGTCCTGGAGTCTGCACGGGATCCTGCAGAAGAAAGAAGGGTGGAAGAGGTGGTTAACCTCTCCGATTCTCTTGTCAAGGAAACTCAGAGGGCTGGAGATCGGATAGAGGTGAGTGTGGTGCGCCAGACACCTACGGGGGAGAGTCTCAGACCTAGAAAGATTCTGCTTAAGGATGAAAATGTTGAGCAGTTTCTTCCCAAGGTGGGGATAACCCTCGCGAGGAGGCCGACGAAGACGCCCCTTGTGATCTGTGGTCTTGCTTCTTTTTGTGAACTAATCCCTCCTCCTGTCAAGATAAGGAAGCCCCTCTTCTCCCGTCTCCTCCTGGAAAATCTTCGAAATGAAGAGAAGGACAAGAAGGAGGAAGGCAGTAAGATAAAAGAGGTGACTAAGGAGAAGGAGGAGGTTTCACGGGTTGCCCCTGAAGTTGCCCTTGGCATTGAAGGGTCAGGAGGTAACCTGGGGGATAGGTTGTTTGAAATAAGGAGGGAGGAAGAGAAGATCCTGGAGAATACTTCTCGGATCTTGAAGGTGATAAAAAATATAAGGGTTCAAGAGGAAGGGGACACTCGCCTCTTCGGAAAAGATGGCAGAATTAGAGGGTGCTTTGTTGTAAGTTGCAGAGCGCTCTCAAGTTGGTCATAAGACAGAGCTAGGGGAGTTAAAGAAGTTGGATGACAAATTGGCTTCCCTAGCTTCAAGCAGCTCAGAATGGGCCGGTAAAGCAGATGGTGTGAGGGGAGAGTGCCACCACACCATCCTGGATATAGGGCAAGCCCATTCTGCTCACGTTAAGGACCTCCAAAAGAGAATAAAAGAGTTAAATGATGAAAATAAGGCCTTGCGATGGGAGAGGGAAAAGTTCAAGAAGGAGGCTGCGGAGGCCAAGGAGGTAAAGTCCAGGGCGAAGCAAGCGACTTTCGAGGCTCATCGCTAAAATGAGTTGCTAAAAGTCGAGATACACTCAATGCTCGCCTTGGCGGAATACAATGCTGGATAGAAGGGGCGGCGCATGGAGGATCTAGAGGAAGCAGTTAGAAGGGCGGTGAACATCATCGACGCCTCACCGATAGGTCACCATGTGAAGAGTCAGGCAGCTTTTGATCTTCTCCTGCAGACACTTGTTGATGTAAGTATCTTAAATCAGGAGAACATCAGAGATCCTGCGGTTTTTTCCTTCTGCGGCCCGAGGGGACCGGACAGGTTCTTTGATGCCGGAAGTTATGACTCAGGGGAGATTCCTCCTTCAGGCAACTACGCCGGCTGGGGATATCATCTTGTCCCTCCACGCAGAAGTTCTAAAGAGGGCCAAAGTACTCCCCCTGAAATGCAGTGACAGGCTCATCCTGAGGGCCAGAAGTAATCCGCCTCCTTCGTCCTCCTCTCATTCCTTAGCCTCATCATCAATACGTTTGAAGGAACGATCGGAGGGGAGAGGAGTCCTGGTAGCCCCTAGGTGATCTGCTACTGGTTGTTTAGGAGAGTAGTAGGTTGTCCCAGATGTCTAAGTTCTGAAGTCTTGTATCTTTCTTTGATTTCCCTATACTCAGGAGAGAAATATGTAATAGAGTAGAAATGAAATTTTGTAACAAGTTGTCATGAATAAAATGTATTCTTCTGAAAATTTGTTCTGAATGAATTTTACTTGTATTTTCTTTTATCTTTTCTTTCGTGTTTGAAAAGGGTACCATGAGATCAGAAAAGAAAAAAAATGAGAATTCATAAGTAAATGAAAGTATAAAGCCAATGATAAATTCTAAGTTAAAAGATGAAACTAACTATCATCGTGAATGGGTTATGAAGCACCGAACAACGATAATTAAAAGAAGAAAAGTGCATTCTGTTGCCTTGAAACATCGTGCACGACACCGGAGCGAATGCAAGGAAGAGGTGCTTCGATATCCGTGCACCGCTTCGAATTTCGAACTTGTCAGAGAAGCAGACGGTCGGATCGGTCTTGCGTACTGATTGATAAGATCAGACGGCTAGAAGACAGAAAGTCACAACTGTTCCCCATAAAGCCTTTTGCGAAGAGGGAGGTTTGAGTCATTTGCCTACCTTCAAACTCTAAGGAATAGCCTTCCCTGATTCCGCTTTTGCAAAAATCTACCATTGGGGAAGAGAAATTGAGTAGGCCGAACTGGCCGAAAGGTTCCTAAAGGACTCTAGCTATCAGGAGAGTCTCCTGATGGAGCACGAAGTGCTCAACACAATGAGAGGGTTCAGCGGGAATCTCGGCCTAATGATCATCCCCCCACTGTTGACTTCCGATCAAACAGTCCTCCTGAAGGAGCGGTATGCATATACCGGGCTCAGGTGGAGTATGGTCTGATGCTCCTGCCACAACCGGAGTTTAGGGAAATCTTGAACTCATATCAGATTGTGCCGGCGCAGCTTTCTCCCAACGCTGTTGCCTATGTGTACTCCTTCTTCAAACTATTGCAGGCTCAGGAGATACTGTGGTCCTTGACGTTGTTTAGGAGTTTGTTTAGTTGGATGGTAGTGCCGGGGTATGGAGGGTGGCTAGCCTTGTGATCAAAGACGAGGAAGGCGATGTTCTCAAAGGAGAGTAGTTCTCACTCAGATTGGAGGAACTACTATTTTTTCGCCGGAGGGGATTTGAGAATCCCCCTGGCGCCTGGAGCCTGCCCTCCTGAGTTCATCGGCGATGCCAAGTGAATGGTTGGAGGGGGAACCCTGAAGAATCTAAAGAGGATGAAGGGGCAAAACTGGCCCCTGAAGGGTTTTCTCAAGCACGTGAAGAACGATATATCCCTGCACGCAAAGTCGCTGGGGTATGCTATCTTCAAGAAGATTGTCCCACCTCTTAGCACAGCTGTGATGAAAAGGGCTAGGAGAGGGCAGTCCCCTACCGTCCAGCTCAGTAAGGAGGTCACTGAGGTGGAGGAGGATGAAGAAGTGATGGAGGTTTCGGAGCCAGTCTGTGGCGGAGCCGCCGTCGATGTGGTGTCTTCACCTGAAGACGCCGCGGATGACAGGAAGACCTTGGCCGAACTGATGGAGGATGCGGGGAAAGGGAAAGAGCCCGCAACAGCTGCTAAGCCCAAAGTGATAAAGGGATTGTCATTGGGGAAGAGAAGGAAATGAATAAGGCCAAAGGGTTCCTTTAAGAGTGTAAGTCCAGAGCCCCCATCGAAGAAGGAAAAAGGTGCGAAAGAAGAGGGCTTAGCTACAAGAAGGGGGACATGACTGGCAGCATAGCACCGAGCCTCCCTACAACACCAACTTCACGGGGGTATTCGGAGACAAAGGTCGAGGGTTGCAGTGAGAATAAGAGGAGATGAGAGAGAGTTAACAGTCATCTCCCTACCATCTGCAAACCGAAGATGCGTCTACCGAGGAGAGGTAGGTTTGGCCATGGGAAGTGGCCTGGTGTCCAAGGAGTTAGAGGAGAAGTTGGAGAGAACCTCCACACCAGAACTCTATGCCGATTTTGCCAACAGGATGGCCACGGTAAGGATTATTTCTCAAATCCTCTTCCTTGATTGTCTAGTCTTGGAGTGCACTAACTCTGTTTTATTACAGATGCTTGCTCGCTTGCCATTGGCTTTGAACAGGGCCCTGAGGACACAGGAGCAGGTGCTCGAACAAAGTAGCCAGCTTCAGCAATGATCCGAGGAGGTAGAGGCCCTGAAACTTTAGCTCACAGTGAAGTCTTCTAAGCATGACGCCCTACAGGAGGAGTTTGCTGTATACAAATCCACCATGGGTGCATTGCAGGCTAACAATAATGCCTTACGGAAGAAACTGGAGAAGTCCGCTGAAGACCAGGAGGCCTTTGCTGCGAGGAAGTCTGCTGCAGCGGTGGAAGCCTATAAGACAAGCTTATCCTATAGGAAGGAGAGGTTAGAGGGAATCGGGCAGGCTTGGGAGGGCTTAGCTTCCACTTTGATATGCAAGAGTAAGATCACTGTGAATGACCTTGCGGGCATGGAGCCCATCGAATGTGTAGCTGATGAACCCATTTATAGGGAAGAGGGGTTGGACTTGGATGATGACTTTATCCAACAGATGTTTGAACTTTTGGATAAAGCCAATGAAGACCAACCGGCTCCAATGTAAACAGAAGTATAACCTCAACTTTGTAATATGAATGAATATGAATGGAAAATTTTCTTGCATACTTATCTCTTGTATTCTTAAGGTAAACAGGTACCTTGAATGAATGTAAACTGCATTGTATAAGGCGAATTCAAAATCCTAATTTGAGCGATCTGAATATAAGTTTAGCCCCATAATTTTGAGATATACGAATGTGAACACCGGTCCACGAGGATGAGCTCCATATGTCTTATAGAGTACCTTTTGAGATCTCTTTACCTTACATATTTGACATGAATTAGCGATGACGATCTCAAAAAGGACTATCAGACTGAATGTCAAGAGAGTTTGAATAGCTAGAAACATCGTATACAATATTTGAGCTCATAGGATGATTGATCTGAGAATATTTAGAGCTTTGACCCTCAAATCACATTCCTTTATGCAGCTGTGTGAAAAAATCACATAGTAGTAATGATGATCCATTCTAGGAGGAGTTATCTGACCCAATACCAAAAAAACGGATTGTCTGAAAATATCATAGTCAATGTTTGTACTTCAGGTATGGGCTGACCTCCGTGGGGGTTTGATCCAGACACCTATTTTAGATTTATACCTCTTTGCAACCCTGTACAGGAAAGAAGTAATAGCAATAATAATGGAGATCCTACTTGGGCGAAGTTATCTGACCCAATGCCAAAAGGACTAGATGATCTGAAACATCATAGAGATGTTTGTACTTGAGGTATGGGCTGACCTTTGCTAGAGCAGATCCTAGTGGGAAGCGAAGGCACTTTGCTTAGGGGGGACCTGTATCATGAGCAGATAGCAGGGACTGCCCTAAGGTTACGAGCGAGCCTTCTGGCCTTCCGCTAGCTAGATGGGCTTATGGAAGGGTTTCGAATATAGGTAGGAGACCCCGCTTGCCAGACATAACTAGGCTTGATGACCTCCGTATATGAGGTGTGAGTATAATGAACTATCGTGTACGAGGCATAAAAACCTCGAGTACGATAGCTAGAAAGAATCATACCTGGCACACAATGCTTGAATAAGAGATGAGCTGATCGTGCTTTAGATAATATGAGTACTTCAGGATGATTGATCAATCACAGGACTAGCATCATAAGAACCCCTGAGTTTAGAATATAACCTCCAGGAGAGCATAATGAAAGAATTCAGATGTGTATTAATAAAGAATGTCTCATAAAAAAGAGATTCCAAACGAGTCTATACAAATGAATTCCAGGTATGATGTATAGAGAAGTCAGAATTCAAGCATAAAACTTTTTCAAATCATCTCCGCTCCAAGTCCTGGGGAGTTGAGTGCCTTCAGAGGTTATGAGATAATATGCATTAGGTTCTGTAATCTCGCATACGATTATGGGCCCTCCCAATTGGGCTCAAGTTTGGGAACTCCCAAGTTGCTGCCAACAAGAAGTTGTCGTTTGAGAACCAGGTCACCTTGAGTGAAACTTCTGGGGTTGACCTTATGATTGAAGTATCATTCTACCCGGCGTTTGTGCTCCAACCGTTTGAGCGTGGCTACCTGCCTTTTCTGTTCCAAGAGATCTAGTTCAACCTGTCGTGAATCATCGTTCTCATTCATCCAGGTTTGCAAATCTTCGGGATCAAAGTTGGCTGCTGCCTCCACTCTGGGAGAGTGGTGTTCCAGCTCGACTAGTATAACGACGTTCATCCCGAAGGACAGGGAGAAAGACGACTCTTGAGTGACCTCGAGGGAGCTGTATTGTAAGCCCAAAGGACGCCTGGTAGTTCATCTGGCCAGCGAGTCCTGGCGCCATCCAAGCATTTTTTCAAAATATTCAGGATGTTCTTGTTAGTAGCTTCTGTCTGTTCATTAGTGTGAGGATGGCAAACAGACACATACTTGAGGTTGATCTGATGTTTGCCGCAGAAGTTGTGAATCTGCTGATTGGCGAATGGAGTACCATTGCCTGTGATTATTGCCATGGGTACACCATACTTGCAAATGATGTTAGCCCATAGGAAATTTTCAACGTTCTGAGCAGTAGGCTGAGTAAGTGGTTTAGCTTCAATCCACTTCATGAAGTAGTCGACAACGACCAATATCCACTTGTAGCTTCTGATAGCGGTAGGCATTGGGCCTAAAAAGTCTAGCCCACAAACAGCGAAGGGCCAAGATGAATTGATTGGCTTGAGATAGCTGGCGGGTTGTCTTTGCAGGTCAGCATAATGTTAGCACTGGGGGCATTTTTTCATGAACGATTGAGCATCTTTGTGGATATTGGGCCAGGAGAATCCTTAACGTATGATCCGCATGACCAAGCTTCGATTATGAGCATGGGTTCAACATTCTCCTTTGTGGACAGCCTCCATGGCCTCTTGTGCCTCTTCTAGTCTAAGGCACTTGGTGAGGGGTCTAGTATAAGATCTTCTGTAGAGTTTCCCATTGATAATGACGTACTTAGTGCAATCAAGCTTCAGCTTTCTTGCTTCTTGTTTGTTGGCAAGTTGAGTCACATTCTTCAAGTAGTCGAATATCTTGTCCATGCAACATGATGGGTGCTCTTTAGAGCTAATTTTTGCACATTCATAGCAGGGCTCTTCAAGTATTTGATGTCGGCGGAGGTCGGGGAGCCCCCCCTTGGCGAGCCGATCAGCCACTTGGTTTTCTTCTTTGGGATTGTGCGCAAGGGAGAATTCTTCGACTTGAGAGATCAAAGACTGGGTTTTCTGCAAATACTTCTTCAGAACCTCATCTTTTGTCTTGTATGTTCGATTCACCTGGTTGACGACCAGTTGGGAGTCGCTGAACACTTGTATGCATTTTACCGACATGTTGAGTGCAAAACACAGCCCTGCAATAAGAGCCTCATACTCTGCTTAATTGTTAGTAGCCTTGAACTGAAGAGTTACAGTTTGATGCAGGGCGACCCCCATGGGGCTGGTTAAAAGAATTCCAACTCCTTGGGAATGCAACCCCAATGTGCCGTCAACGCGGAGGGGCCATGGCACGACCCTGTGTTTGGGAGGCGGTGGTTCTGACTTCTGAAGCAGAAAGTTCGGTGACAAAATCTGCCAGTGCTTGAGCCTTGATTGTCATCCGTGGAATGTATTTGATATCGAACTCACCAAGCTCGATAGACCATTTGAGAAGCCTTCCCGAAACTTTGGGAGTATGTAGTATCTTCAGGAGTGGTTGATCAGTGATTACCTAGATAGTATGCGCTTGGAAATATGGGCGCAATTTCCTTGTCGCCATTAGAAGGGCCAAAGCAAGTTTTTTCGGCTTGGGGTATCGGCTCTCAGCATCTATGAGTATATGACTAATATAAAAGATAAAATATTATACCCCGCTATCATCGTCAACGAGAACTGCCAAGACAGCAGTGTTAGATATGCCCAAATATAAAAACAGGAGAGCCCCTTCCTTTGGTGCCACTAGTATTAGTGTTGAGGTAAGGTATCTCTTCAGCTCTGTGAAAGTAGCTCACATTCATCGGTCCAAGGGCCCTTTTTGCTTTGGCAAAGACATCGGAAGAATGACAAACAGTTATCACCAGCCTTGGAAATGAATCTCCCCAGGCTGTTGATTCGGCCGGTGAGCTTCTGAATTTCCTTCAGTAATCGGGGAGAAGGTATGTTGAGGACTGGTGAGATCTTGTTTGGATTGGCCTCTATCCCTCTGGCTGAGATCAGATAGCCCAGAAACTTTCTTGAAATCGCGCCGAAGGTGCACTTGGCGGAGTTGAGTTTACGATTGAACCTTCGGAGGGTATCGAAAGTCTCTTTGAGGTCGGCGAGATGTTCCTCCATGCTCTTACTCTTCACCAAGATGTCGACAACATATGCCTCAGATTTCTGCCTCTCTGACCTTTGAACACGGCGTCAATCATATACTGATAGGTGGCGTCGGCATTCTTAAGGCCGAAGGGCATGACATTATAAAGTATATACCGAAGTCGATGATGAAGGCAATTTTCTCTTCGTCTTTTTTAGCCATCCGGATTTGATGGTACTCAGAGAAAGCATCTAGAAAGCTCATGACCTCGTATCCGAAGGCACGATCCACCATTGCATCAATGCGTGGAAGAGGATACGTATCCTTGGGGCAGGCTTGATTTAATATTCGGAAGTCTACGCACATTCTCCATTTCCCGTTGGCCTTTTTCACCATAGCAACGTTGGTGAGCCATTAAGGGTATTGAACTTCCTTGATGTAGCCTACTCCCAGCAACTTGCTGACCTCTTCTTCAATAGCGTTTTGCCTTTCTCCTGCCATAATCCTCTTCTTTTGTTTTATGGGAGTGGCATCAGAGGATATGTTCAGTTGGTGCTCACAGACAGCCCTATCAACACCTAAGATATCTTCGGGAGACCATGCAAAGATATCAATGTACTCAGAAAGCAAGGTAGTGACATCCGCGTGCTGCTTGTTATTCATAGAAGAAGATATGTTTACAACTTTAGAAGAGTCTTCCCCTCCCAAGGTTACATTTATGACTCCCTCTTGTAGTACAACTGATTGAGATTCTCTGGGGTCCAGCTGGTCGACGACGAGCTGTGCGGCAATCTAGAAACATCGGGTGGCTTGCCTGACATCTCCTCTAATGGTGACAATGCCACTGGAGATAGGGAACTTCGCGCAGAGATGTGGTATGAAGATCATTATCCCGAAAGAATTAAGAGTTGTCCTTCCAAGGATGGCATTGTAGCCTGATTTAGCTCTGATGATAGTGAAGTTCACTATGCTCATGGTATAGCCGTTGTCATCACAGAAAGAGATGGGCAAGGAGATGAATCCCAATAGTTGGGCCCTCTCCCTAGAGAAACTAGTAAGGTGGTTCCTGCACGGAGGAGGTTTGCTTCCTTGAGCCCCATCTGGAGGAAAGCAAATTCGAACAGGATGTCAGCTGCATTCCCGGAGTTGAGGAGTAGCTGCCGAATATCAAAAGTGGCGATGCGGGCGACGATCACGATTGGATCGATGTAATGGTTGCCCTGCTGGTGGAGATCTTCTTGGAGAAAGTAAGTGGGATGGAGGAAGAATGCTGATGCGAAATACCACCGACCTCAATTTCTTGACGGCGAGCGGCGGTGGGGTTAACGCTAAAAATAGCATTGATCGTCCTCGCGGCAAGAGGATAGGGACACGTCGACTGGTCAAGTTTGGGATGGGAAACTCTGGCTGACGCATCGGTGATTTCAGGAGCTTTCCCCTTTTGAGCGTTGGGGTTTGGCGTCATCTACATTAACTCCTCCAACTTGCCCTGATCAGCTAATTTATCAAGTAGGGTTTTGAGGGCTCGACACCTGTGAAGTCTGTGCCCGTAGTTCCCATGGAACTCATAGTAGTTGTCAAGGTCCACCCCGGTTGGGGTTGTCGGCTTGGGTCCGACAGGTCGAACCCTACCTTGCTTGACGGCCGCCGCTTAAACTTCAGTAAGCGGCCGAGAGAAGAAGTGCCTCTGCTGATGAACATGCCGCAGTTTCCCCTCATCTCAACCATGACCTTTGGCCATGTGCATCGTCGTGGACGAGAGTTCGTCACCTCGATGTTTCCTCTTTCTCTCCTTCTTGGCTCTAGAAACACCGGGGAGAGAGGACTCAGCATCCTCGAGGAGCATGAACTGGCTGGCTCTAGCCACCAGCTCAGGGTAGCTCTGAAGTTTGGCTAGCTGTAGAGATTTGGATAGGTCCCCACTCCAGAGTCCCCTTCGATAGTTGTGCATGGCCACAACGGGGTCCACGTCTTCAGCTTCCGCTGCGGCGGTACAGAATCGGTTGGAGTAATCCCGGAGACTTTTCTTCTTGCCTTACTTGATGTTAGCGAGCACCATGTCGGAAACGACCATTCGGGTTTGGCCGATAAAGCGTGCGATTAACTCCCACTTCAAATGTTCATAAGAAAAGATGTGGCCTCTGGGGGGTTTGATAAACCAACTGAATGCTGCCCCCTTCAGAGTGTTAGCCAGGAGGTGACACTTGGTAGACTCATCCGACTGATGATAGCGGACTGCGGCCTCGAACCCTTGGATGTGCTCGCGGGGGTTTGTCATGCCTTTATAAGCTTCGAGTCGGGGTGGTCTGAAGTCTTTTGGGACCGAGGCCAACCGGATGGCATCAACAAAAGGGGCATTGCTATCCATCGGGCCGAAAAAGGGGTCAGGTCCATAATAGGGGGCCTGAACGCTTGGGAAGAGAGGGTCCCTCCCGGCGAGAAAAGGAGGAAAAACAAGTGGAAGGAAGGCAGGAAGTGGTAAAGGATATGGTGGTGAGTAATTTTGGTGGACTTCTTGAGCAGAAATAGGGCGTCTGGGCGAACGAGAAGACCCAGACGATTGAACAGAAGGTGCTGCGACATGCAAGAAAGGGGCTGGAGTCGCCGCAACTGGCAGGAGAGGTGCCGGCACTGCTGCAACTGGCAGAAGAGGATCATGGGCCGCATAGCCGGCGGAGGAGGATCACGGGTCGCCGCAATCGGCGGAAGAGGATCACAGTCCGCCGCAATCGGAAATTTGGGCAATAAATGATATTTATGATATTTTGTTGTAGAAAATTTAGAAAGAATTTTGAGTGATGCCTTAGATTTATTTAATCTCCAAAAAGGACTTGGAATATATGAAGTATAAAAGTTCAGATTTAAATATGATTTTTATAAATTTATGATTTATGTTGGTAAATTAGAGTCCATTGAAGAAAATAATTTTATTATGAATTTGAACATAATTGAAGATTTTGTATAAGTTCAAAAATGACTTAGAATGAATGATAAAATAATATTAGATCTAGAAATAATTTTTGTAAGATCTGACATTTACTTGAAAATATTAAGAGAAATATTAAGAAATTATTTTCTTAATTTAAATTTAAATTTATTCAATATCTCATAATTTATTTGAATATTTTTTAATTTAAAATTATAATAAAGATATATATCAAAATTTGAAAAATTTAAGGGATATAATTTTAGGTTAAAAAGATGATTTGGTATACTTAGTTAAATTTTAAATTTATGAGATTTAATTATTTCTTAATTTTAGCATTGAGAGAAATACCATATTTATCATTAGATTGAGTTATTAAAAAAAATAATATTTATTTCCTCTCACACATCGATTCATCCCTTCCTGGACTTGTAATTGCTGGCCCTAGTCCTCCTTAACCGACAATGAGAAAGAAAAAGAGAGAGAGAGAAGAGGAAAAGAAAGGAGAAGGGAGAATTAGAAATCCGAAATGTCGCAACCATAGAAGAATTATTTCAAAGTTTCGGATGAAAAGGTAGGAGAAAAAATAGGAAAAAAAAGATATTTTCATGATTGTATGATGTAGGACATCTCTCTAACTATTAGGGTATAAATTAATCAAAGATAAAAATTTAAATAATTTTATATATAATAATTTAACATATTTTGAATAAAATTAATATTCAATACTGGTTGTTGACTACTTAATGCAAACCTTCACATTTCTTATCTGAGACTTGGGATCTGGCAACGATGCATTTCTTAATAAAATATTATGCTAACTCAAAAATAAAATTATATCTAATCATACTGGATCATATTAAATATAACGATCGTGTCTTAAAAATTTGACTATTTTTGAGTTCATTTAATTGATAAAAAATCCTAAAAATTATAATATATTATAACTCTATTTGAATATAATTTATATATTCAAGATCAGTTGTCATTTCTCTTGGCAAGGATTTAACATCAAACTGAATACCAAATTGACTCGATTTTCTTTCATTATGTTTAACACATGTTATCTAGATTATATTTGAATTTAATGTTTAATTCAACCATTCTTATATTAATTTGGCTCAATGAAATATTAATTTGTTATTACCCAATAAAATAATAAATTAACTCTAAAATAAAATTACTTCTAGATATTGTTGAATCATATTATTCTGATTGACGCTTCAAAATTTTGGCAAATTTTGAGTTCATTTGAAGAACAACAAAATCATATAAATTATAATATGCTTTTAATTCGATCGAATATAATTTATATTTCCGAGATTGTTGAATTAAATCGTATTCCAATATAATATTTAGAATATTATTTAAAATGTCATGCACTGTATGCGATAGCCAAAACTTATTCAAGTATAATTTTAACTTTGCAATTACGCACAACATTCAAATTATTTTTAAATATGATTTGATAGATCTCGAGTACCTACAAGATAAAATTATATTCAAATATGATTTCGATTGCGGTACTCTTCAGTCAAAATAATATTCAAATATAATTTTAGTTATGGGTATTAACATATTTTAAATGTTTTTATCATTATCTTACTTGTTATATGTATTTATATTTTTAAATATTTATATTTATATTTAGGTGTTAATATGTATATATATATATATTTCATGTATATATTTTTTAGTATTTTTAACTTTTAAAATATATTTATGTATAAATAAATATTTTTGTATTTAAACATAAAAATTAAAGTTTTTGAATATTTATGGCTGAACTCATGTTCGAATATGAGTTAGATAGTTATAAATTAATATCTAATGATATAATCGTGTGCAAATATAGGTTTTTTTTTGTGGAGTGCACATATAATAGTTTTGACAATTACAAATTATAAGATTCAGCAAATCTGCGGTGCAGCCGAGTAAAAATTATATTTAAATGTAATTTTGGTTGCAGCAATCCGTGAAATGACTTTTTTGTAATTAGAGTGAGATTTTTTTTTTATTAAAAATGATATTCATTATAAATGTTTTAAGAAATTTAAGTCATGGTAACTTATAAAACTGTATTGCAAAATTATTTTAAAAAATTAATCTGCACAATCATTGAGTTCGATCGGTGGGTTGCTCAATAGGGGAACTACATCAGCAATGAGATCACTAATATGCGGCATTCATCACATTTATTGGGAGAACACAATAATTGGTAGTAGATTTTTTTTTTAATAATGTGTTCTTTAATAAATTAATTAACAATCTTGACTCATTGTTTAAAATTTTTAAAACAAAAATTTTAGGAGTAGCCCAAATATTAGGTGGTCCCATCGACAAAAAAAAAACAGGCGACTCCATATGCACTTAGAGCGAAATATGCCTTGGTAGCATGGTAGGTTGTATGAGATGTTGCGGAATGAGTCATGTGATTGCAAATGCTTGATAGAAGAAGAACAGCTTGAAGGTGAGTCTTTAGTGGATATTGTTAGTTGGTTGTCAACTCAATAAGATAAAATCTTACATCCAAAGGATGATGTGCACCCATCACAAGCTGTCATAGATTTTGATTAGGTTTGTCAACAGATCAAATGACAATCTGATCCAACTAATCCCCAAATGAATTTTTTTGACCTGTCAATTCGTCCAATTTCTTTACTCGATCCATTTACAAATAAGTAGACTGAATATGAATTACCATTGACCCAACCTATTTAAAATCCGTCTCACTTATATAATTTAATTTGTAATTATATAAGTATATATTATCGCTAATAATCTTTTTATTAGGAAGGTTAAATAGAGAGTGCCACCATAATTAATTAATGAAGTATTTTTAGATATTATATCAATAGGCTATAGCATATAGTGCGCTTATTTTATGGTTCACATTTATAAATTTATATTTCATAATATATATATATTATAGATATTGATTTTTATATTAAGATACTCAACTAATTCATAAAAATATAATATTTTTTCTTATTTTATTTTTAATAAATTTTATATTATGCTAAATTTATTTATTAAAAATGTTTTAAATAATGATTTTTATTGTAAATAGATCAAATCCAAAAACCTAAGTTTTGACCCAATTTAATATTTGGCCTGAAAGGATTTAGATCGACCATGACTCAATCCGATGTATAACCCGATCTGATACATATGAATTCGGATCAAAGTCAGGGTTGACTTGACCAGAATTTGATCCATTAATGGGCTTAACTTTGATCGACACAGAAAGTACTATGATCCTGTTTTGATCCTGTTTTGATCCTTGCGTCTGTTTTGGTCCTTGCGCCAAACAGGACTTAGAGTGATGAATACTCTAGCCAAGACAGCCGATTGGATTACACACTTTTGTTTGAGGGGTTACCAGCAAAAAGCCATGTGATGGCACTGTCTTCCGCTTATTAGAAGCTTGTCCAGCTGAATAAAGTTGTTTTGTATTTTCAATATATATATATATTGTTCAATAGATTCAAGAGCATGACATTGAAAATAGAATGGCCATGCAAAAATTATATTATCTAAATTTACTACACATGATGATAGACCACTAAAAACTATTTACTTCTATAACAATTAAAGGTATTTACATATAGAGAGAATTACTTACTAATCTATTTGAAAAATTGTATAATATTGTATTATATTTGGATTCGTGCTAGCGCATCTAGAGTGTACACATGAACATCGACGTGGCAAATGCACAAGAGAAGTTCAGTGGCACACACGTGACAAAAAGCTCATTTCGAAGAACTCACGTCAAACTCCCTAAGCTGAATTGCTTACACAGTCAAGTACAAAGTAAAGGCCTCCATATTATTTTTTAAGAGGTATGGCTGACCTGCAGGGATCATGCAATCCATACGAGCAGGGCCACTATACTTTGAGAGCATTGTCATTATTAAAGTCATGTTAAAGATGAAAGTCATTTCTCTGAAGTGACTGCTCCAAGTAATTCCTCCAAAGTGACTGCTTTAAAATAAGTTTAGACTGTAAAAATCTCATTATAATAAGAAAAAGGGGCCCATACTCTGTCTAACTCTCTCATTCTTCCATCTCTAAGCCCAGCTCTCTTTTCTATAAAGACTCTCTCTAGTGAAATTCTTTGAAGCCATTGAAAGACTAGAGTCGTGATTTTCCCGCTTAAGCGGTTTTCACATAAAAAAATCCTTTCCCTAATTTTCTCTAATTTCTAGCATCAACAATTTGTTTCCCCTACACAGGAACGAACCCCATTCCCTCAACCGTTCATGGAAGAAACACATGGCAAATATCTCTCATCAGCAGAATAGCAGACGACATCTACATCTTAGCCTGACACTTCTAAGAGCGATCACCAACTGCAAGCTCTTATGCATGTAATAGCCATACTCTCCCAAATAATGAAAACTTTCTCGCCAACCTCCTAGCTCTTTTACAACTACAAAGCTCCCCTGTCTTTAGCCCTACCACTTGAGGGCTCTATTCCTCTTCCCCTGCCGAGTGTTGAGCGCCACGAACTGTCCCCTGAAGAGGCCAACCCTCATGCAGTAGGGGAGAGTCATCCCGAAATCTACTCTCCAGCTCCTCCAGTAAGTACAATCTTTTCACCAACAATAATGGAGGCACCCATGCCCCATAACTATAAAGCTCTCATAGTCAATGAGTACAATGGTCTCACCAATCCAGCGCAGCGTGTGAAGCACTTCAAGAATGCCCTGGAAATGGCCGATCCTATTTTGGATGCGTACAAATGTTGACTATTCCAAAATACTCTAATGGGCCTAGCGTTGGTGTGACATCCAAGAATTTGATTTGAGATTTAAAAATTAGAGCTGATTTCGACCTAAAATAAATAAGTTTGGACTTATTTATAAAAATATTAAAATTAAGGAACTAATTTATAATTTTTTCTTAAAATAATTATCACAGGCTGCCAGCTGCTAGCTGCCACTAGCCCATACTCCTTCCTCTGCCACATATAGAAAAAACAAGAAAAGAAAAAAGGAAAGGGTTGAATTAAAAACTTTCCGCTCCATTCTTGGTATACAAATATTTTTTAGTATCATATCACCTCACAGATCATCAAATCCAACTCATTTGTTTTTTCAATTAATAATATAATTGGCATAAACTCACAATTTCATATTCTCATAACATTAAAATATATATTCACAACATAATAATACATCAATATCAAATTTAGGAAAAAAATTACTTACTGATTTATCATTTTAACAAAGCTTAGAAACCCTCTTTAGTTTCCCTTTTTTTTTTCTCTTCCTTCTTCTTCTCCCTTTTCTTCTCTGTTTTCCCCAGCAGCTACCACTGCTGCTGCTCCTCTTCCTGCTGCTCCTCTTCCTTGGTTTGGGCGGAAACAGGCGGACAAATTAATTATTTAACCCTTTCCTTTTTCTTTTTTTCTTTTCCTATGCAAATTGCTATTCCCCCGCCCCCCTGACAGCACCCCCGGGTCACACCCCCCTCCCCCTCTAAAATTTCAATTTTGCCCTTTTTCCTTTAAATAATTAATTGTTCATTAAAATTTTTTAATATCTTTATTTATTTATTTATTTATTAANATTTTTTGTAATATTTTTTTCTTCTTTATTTATTTAATATTCTTTAGATCACTCTCTCTAGGTAATTACTTTTTTTTTATTTAATATGATTATTATATTTTTCTTATTCCTTAAATTTAATTAAGTAATTATTTTATTAAAAAAATTTATACTTTATTTATTTAATATTCTTTAGATCACCCTCTTTAATTAATTATTATTTTTATTTAATTTGATTGTTATGTTTTTCGTATTCATTAATTTTAAGTAATTAATTTTTTTATTTATTAATTTTAATTAATTAATAATTTTTTAATATCTTTTTTTTTTTTTACTTTATTTGTTGGCCGACACTTCGTGCAAGTTTTCTTACACCCTCATTACCCTGTACCACCCTTTCCAACGTGGTGGTGGAATCATTCATCTGACGAAGCTAAAGGATGGGCAGCTCGTTATATAACACGTGTTAATTTGTGGTATGAAATAACGGGTACAGGACCTAACGGTCCGGGTGCAGAATTTGGAGGAAATATTGATTAGAATTTGTATTTTTCATATATTTTGGTGTATCTTTTTTTTTTATATTATTGCATGTACTCTTCCCTAAACATGACTAAAATAATATTGAGTTTGTTCTGAAAAATATTTTTATTTGCAAGTTATATATATAATTGCTTTGCCACAAATGCAAAATTATTGCAAAAAAATATTCTATTTTAAATAAGGGGCATTTACCTGCATGCCACACAAATTTTTTAAAATTACACCACACACACTTTCTTCACAAAATTTATACTAGGGATTGTGAAAAAAGTGTGTGTGGTGTAATACATGAAGTTTCATGTGGCATGTGGGTAATTATCCCTTTAAATAAATAATGTTAAATAAAAGAATAAAAGAACAAAAAAAATTACATAAATAAAAAAAAAACACAAAAATAAATAACAAGTAAAATAGAAATACATATAAATATAAATACAAATATAAAGAGAAAAATAATTAAAGGAATAGAATAATTAAAATTAAAAGTAAAATAAAAGAA
>JAEMOT010000554.1:113010-157264 GCA_019297695.1 Apostasia ramifera
AAATGAATGGCTTCTATAGTAGATCTACCAGGCATAAAACCAAACTGATTCTCTGATACCTTAGTATTATGGCGTAATCTTTGTTCGATCACCCTCTCCCAAAGTTTTAAAGTATGACTCATTAATTTAATTTCTCTATAATTGACACAATTTTGTACATCGCCTTTATTCTTATAAATAGGTACTAATATACTCTTTCTCCATTCATTTGGCATTCTTTTAGTCTTCAAAATCATATTAAACAATCTAGTGAGCCAAGAAACTCTTTCATCTCCTAAGCACTGCCAAATATCAATTGGGATGTTATCTGGTCCTACTGCTTTTTTATGCTTCATCTTCTTTAAAGCTTTCCAGACTTCAAATATACACGAAATAAGGATGTTAAGGTGGATGTGTGGATATACACGAAAGGATAGAATGAGAAATGAGTATATCCGAAAGAAAGTTGGTGTTGCACCAATTGAGGATAAACTTAGAGAAAGTCGGCTTCGATGGTTTGGACATCTAAATCGTAGGCCAACTGAAGCTCCAGTTAGAAAAATTGAGTTACTGGATTTTGCCCATGTACAAAGAGGAAGAGGGAGACCAAAGAAGATATGGCAAGAAACTATAAGGAGTGATCTTAGTTACTTAAACTTAGATAAGAATTTGGTAACTGATAGAGCGCAATGGAAACAAAAGATTCATGTAGCCGACCCCACCTAGTGGGATTAAGGCTTGGTTGTTGTTGTTGTTGTTGTTGTTGTTGATGATGCTTGCATAGTCTCTTCCACCTCTTAAACTCCTTATGTGATTTACGGAGAAAATCCCATTGTGATACCTCTATTCTTGAAAAGGTGCTAAAATTTGAGGTATTTGTATATCTTGATTCAGGTAGATATAATTTACCTACCATAACAAATAAGCAATTGTTAAGAGAACTCATAACCTAAAATATTAAATCGAATGTCTAATTTGGGTTGCATATTGACATTTAGGCACAATGAAATCTCTGGCATCTAAAGACTATCACAGAACATGCATATTGAAAAAAATACCTTCCCAACCAACAGCTACAAAATGAAAAAACTTGATTGAAGCCTCCCCAACACACACACACAATTCTACAACGATTACAATATATAATATTAGGTAGATTAAACAAACTTCTATTCAATATAAAAATTAAAATGACGCTGCCACTTTTACCTTTAAGTAGGGCCAAAAGCAAGGATTGTTTGAATTTTGGGACTACATGGAGTACCCTTAATTAGGAAGAGTTATGAATTCTGGGGAATTAGCTACTATAGCTACAAGGGAAGAATTGAAGTACTTGCTAATTGTCTTAAGGGAATGCTGAAAATTTTCATCGCATTCTCGATCACTTGCTGTGAATGCAACGCTACGCATAAAGATTGCAGTTTGTTAGTATTAGATACATGCTGTGAGTCTTGCAACATTCTGCAGTCCACCAACACATTTTCTAGTTCTATGATTGCATTTGAATGCATTATCTTTATGTTAAACAAAACTTTAGGGTGTTTGTGATGTAAAATTTGTCCAAGGTTTTGCAAACTAGTGAAGGGCCTGTTATATATCTGCATAAGTGCACGTGGTCTGGGATCAATTATGAGGTCGTCCTCTATCCAAATCTCTTCGCCTAAAACTCATTACCCTGGAGTTGGGTTATCGGGTTCCATTGCTCCAAATATGTTAGATGAAATTACTGTAGCACCAAAATTTTTGAATTTAGGTTTTACAATATTAGTGAAGGCTGTAGTAGCCTTCAGATTTAACATACCAGAATTATACAATAATCCATTATTCACTGTTATCTTTGTTTGATACACTTGTATTAATTCATCATTTTTGTAAAAATTAGAATTTTAATAGATTCATCATTTTGGATCACCAGAACCTTTTCAGTGTATCTAACTCTGATCAGAATTGTATTTGTAGACTGTTATCATTACTACACAGAAATTCGTCATACCAATTGAACTCCGAATCATTCACTGAAAAAATCTTCTTGATCATCCCCCATCACTTCTAAAAGTCAGAATAATTGAATTTGTTGACCAGCATTCATCATGTCAACTTGTATTTTCAGCAAAAAAAAAAATCTACGACATAGATCAATCCTTTTCATAGGTTTTGACTGTAAATCAAAGTGTCTTGTGTTAAAAGTTTTTCATCATTCTCATCATTCCCACATTGGCATACGTTAATGGAAAATAACGTCAAAAGTGATGCGTCTGAATAAACTAAGGCAGTTAATGTAAGATTTCTTACTAGAATCGTGAGTCGGTAACTAGCCATACCCATCGTACTATTAAAAGCCCAAACATAAAAGGTAATCATCCCCTATTTACAACAAATGTTTTGGGGGCACTATTGTTATAATTACTTCCCCTTATTTCTCCACTACACATGGGGAATGGATTTATGGTTTGAAACTGTTTTCCCAATCAACAAATAAATGGATTTATGTTTGACAAACAAACCTGTCAATGAACTAAGACTGTCTTCCATGAACGAGGATGGACATCTAGAATAATCAATACCTCCGTTTTGGAGGAGTTGTTCCTCAATTAAGGAATTCTCCGAATAAGTCATGGAAGTGATATAGCACAGACCAAACAATAAGAAACCTGAGTCTAAAGAGAACTCGATATGCCATGCATAATCAAAGCCCTTCAGGAATATGTTTTAGCTAGGTATGGGTTGTTGAGGGCTAGAGATATAAAGAAATTTATTTAATAATATGATGTAAAATAAAGTTATTTTATAATTGAGAATAGTGTTGAATGTGAAATAAAATTGATTTTTTAATTAAATATGTGAAAATGTGAAATAAAGTTGGTTTTTAATATTGAAATTTGAGTAGGAAGTAAAACATTTTTGTTTTTAGAATTGTTAAAATTTGTATAGGATATGAAATACAACAACAACAAACTAAGCCTTTGTCCCACTAGGTGGGATCGGCTTGTTACCGCTTGTATAGGGTAGAAATAAATATATAAAATTAGTTAGGAGCTTTTAAGAGAGGATTAGAGTGCCCTTGCCAAACAAAGCCAAAGATTCAATAACATCAGGTATTTGATCGAAGACATAATAATTGTTGTGGACGTGTATGATCGAAGACATGATAATGAGTTAGACACATAAGAAATATGGTAGCACTAACAGTACTAGCTTTCTTCTTGAATGAGACATTGGACTTCAAATATTTTCTAATGTGTCGCTGCAACCAAGAAGCATGGTTGTCAAATTTATTTAGCCAACTGAATTTGTTAGTCCTTTGAGCCCTTGTATGTAAATAAAAGTATGAAATGTCTGTTCAATGAAGATATTAAGTAGGGGCATGGCTGTAAAAACTTATCGACAAAATAAGCAAGGTAAAGCAAATGAGTATGTATTCAATCATGCGGGAAAATATCTGGTATCAATTTGAGCAAACTGAATTTGTTAGTCCTTTGAGCCCTTTGGCTTTGAAAACTTATAATCAAATGAGTATGTATTCAATCATGCGGGAAAATATCTGGTATCATCTTGAATGGGAAGGATTTTCGGTAAAGCAAACATATGTTTGGGGGGCAAATTTATGCATCCCCAAATTATAGGTTGTAGTGTTGTACCTTGTTCAAAAGTAAGCAGTTGTCTTGGTTCGTTTCATCCTTGTATTTTAGTGTTTTGATGTTTCATTATCAATTTATTTAAGTTAGTATTGGTTACTTATAAATATTTTTTTACAATCGTTGTTGTAGATATAATTACTCAAGTCAAAAGATAAGAAGCAGCCACACATTATTGGTTTTGAAGGAATATAAGCGAGTTAGAGGATTGAGCGAAGTGGAATACTCCCCTTAAACAAAAACTTAAGGGGAGTATTGAGCGAAGTGGAATAGCTCATTTTACTATTCATTCCCTTTTTAGTTAGTTTGGGATGATTCACTTCATCAATGCCTTTATATGTTCACTTTGTACTTTGTATATCAAGGTCACTTCCTTTTGCATATCTAACAGATCTTGACACCTTATGGAAATTCTGTTCTTAATAATTATATCAAAAAAGAATCAGGATATTTATCTGAAATAGTGGATGGTTTGTGTGGTTTGTGTTTTGATATGAATACATATTTTTAAGTTCCGGCTGTTAGGTACATATGTGCAAACATATAGAAGACCTCAATTCCCTGATAGGATGTTCTTTAAAGATACAGGCATCATGCACGCAGTATAATTCTAAATTCTATATTATTTCTCCATACTTATCATTGATCTTATTTTTTATGATTTGAAGCAGGATGGGTTGCTAATGAATCTATATGTTACCGATTTAATGCAGTGATAGGTCGTTTTAAGGTGATTTTAATGCAACCAAAAAGAAAATTTTGTGCTTAGGTAGTAAATGTGAAGGGTTTTTAATCTGCTAATATGAATGAAGGTTCAACATTGTAATTACACAAAAGGGCCCTAATTAAGAAATATTTCATCTAAGCTCTCAATAAGGCAAAATAAAATAAATTCACAGGATTAACACTTTAAATAAACAAAACTTTTAGCTCTCAGGTTATACACTTGTGCAATTGCAAAAAAAAAAACTTTTCTAGATACTTGCAAACAAGGACCCTCAAACATAAGATATTTTATTTAAGTTCAAATATAAAAAACTTTGATGTAAAATACAAAATAAAATATTTATACTTTAAAAAGTAATATTCCTCCCACATCTGAATTTCAATAGGAGAGACTTAGGGTGAACATTGTGCACTTTACACAAAAGATCCCCAAATTATCTAATATTTAGTTTGGATCCAAAATGAGTTTAAATATGAATTTTTTGACAAGCCGACCAATATTGGTCCTTGTCCCTTAAGGTTTGACTTCCTAAAGAAATTTTGAATGTCAAGTTGCAGTTAAAGACATCAATGGTACAATTAAATTCAAGTTTCTATGTTGTCATAAAGTCCTAACTTTTAAAATTTGATGTTGTACATGAAAATTATCTACTTTATGATGATCCAAATTCAAAGTTATCGTCAAAGAACCCAAACTCATGTCATATTTGGGTCAACAAAGCTATAATTACAAGCAAGTACCTATATTTTACAAATATTTTATTTAAGTCATAAACATTCATCTAGGTCCTAAAACATGAAAAGTGGGCATGAGTATTGAACTTAGAGCTCAGTTACCCCGTGACCCATATCTTAAATTCAAAAACATGAAAAATTGCACTAGAGGACCTATGTTATTTGAATATTTCACTTAAATTCATTTACAAGGAAGTCTCTTTACTTTAAGATAACCCAAAATATGATGAAGTAAACACTTGTAATCCAAATCGAATTCCCAAATTATCAAATTTAAATCCTAGATCTTCAAGTCAAATCTTTAAAAATTCAAATTTTAATCTTCAAATTCAAATATTCGAACATTTCAAATCTTTCAAATATTCAAACTCTTCAAATGCCCTAAATTCAAATCGCAATCCTTCAAATTAAATTCAAATAAAATCCAGAGCCAAATATTCAAATTCAAATCTTCAAATCAAATCAAATCCAAATTCCCATTGGAATGTTAGGCTATTAAAATTTCCTAATACCCAAGAATTTCCAAACTGGCCTGATGGATAAGTTTCTCAAATCTCTTCATATTTAGGTCTCAAATCCAAATCCCCTTAAGTAGTAGGCCCACCAAAACCCCAATACCCAAGGGTTCCCAAAACGATATAACAGTTAAAATTCCCTAAATCTCTCAACTTTTAGGTCACAAATCAAAGTGCTAAGCCCCTTCAAATCCCTTAGCACATCAAAATTGTCTATGACAATGATGATTAAGCAATCCTAAGCGCCTTAATCATTGTATGCATAGAAACTCCATAGAGTTAAAATCTCAAGTGACTATAGTAAATTCCATCTTAATTCATTGGAATGTATCCGGATAAACAAACACATGATTCTTGACGAATCATTTTGTAACTTTCTGGCTAAATGTTTAAATGAATTAACATCATTGATGAAGCACTAGACGATAGAACAATGAGACCTTGACAGGATTTTCTTCTTTCATCCACATCCATCATTGTACCATCAATTTAGTAAATTGACTCTTCCCTTAATCAAAAGTTTCATCCTTCGATAAGAAGATGAGTAATTAACTACAAAAGCTTACATTTGTAGGAAATCATCAATCCCCACAAACACTGAAGTCCTAAAGTTAATCCCTTTAGGGCAAAATCTAATTTTAGTTTGCCTTAACAAAAGGAAAATTTTCAATGTTCAATACATTCGCTGGTTTTCATTTCTTGAGCGTACACTCATTTATTCTACTTTCGGTTGGTTGATGTTCGCTCGTAAACCTATGCTATTGTTGGAGAATGTGTGTACCATATTGTTTGCATTTCAGAAGCAGTTTATTATCAAGCTTGAATGAGTTTGAATAATTGATCCACTGTGCTAGTTTTACTGCTAGTTTTCTTTATTCTTTATTAGATGTTCCTTATGTGAAGCATGTCATGCTTTATTTTGATGGTCACGAATACCCTTGATCTTAGGTATATATGCTCTTTTCTATAAAAAAAAAAAGAAGTCTATATACTCCTCTGGAGTCGCATCTAATACTCTTCTTGAGAGAGCAAGACTTACCCTTTTTATTCTAAAACAACACATGCATCCTCTACATGTATTTATCATAGTAGCTCTTTCTTTTAGATGCTTTATATGCGTAATAAACCTTGTTTTCTTATATTGTTATGCATTTAATTTTATGCCATCTCACATCCATATGTAGGTTACACCTTGTTGTTTCTATATGTAGTTATGCAGCTTCTGCTGTTGCTTAATATGCAAATTTGCAACTTTCGTGAGTTTGATATTTAAATAAGTTGAAATGTTAATGAAATATATATATATATATCAAGTATCAGGAACTTTGAGTAGCTATAGTGTCACGTTGCATTTATTTCAAGATTCAATGTTATGGTTCTAAAACATCAAGTTTAGGTGTATAGTATGTATGTAGACAGTTTTGCATTTTTCGTATGCTAATGTTCCTAAATGAAAATGGATGGGAGTGTTTTATTTATGCTGTTGACACCATGTGCAATAGGGTCTAGATCTTGTTCCTTTTAATGTATTGTGCAAGATGGAGATTGCTATATGTCTTAAACTCAAATTTTTATTGTGCAGCACCACTCGAAGAACAAGAAATGCTTCGTTTGCAATACGCCAACCCTTGGCATATTTAATACTGCTCATGAGATACGCAAAAGGATAGCGCAAGAAAGGAAGGAATAACTAAGAGTACATCTCTTACCACATTCTTATATCAGTCATCACTGTTTTATTTTTTAGGCAGTGTGGTGGTTTGAAATCAGACTAGTACGCAGACATAATTAACGCAAAATCTTGCTTAAGGAACCCCTTATTTTCTTGATACAAAAGGTGGATGTCCTAGATTACAAATATCTGTAAATTTGTGGTTTATTTTATGTTCCTTTTAAAAGTTTCCAAATTGCAAAGCTCTGTGAATGTAATAAGAAGACTGGTAGGTTCTACAATGTCTGATGCTGATAGGTATATCTTCTCTCCTGCAAATCACCATGGTAGTATTCTACCAGCATGAATCTGTGATGTTTTCTATTATTTTCGATGTAATTCTCGCACAGCATCATCTATGATTAAAGAATCGTGCGCTGGAGGAATTTGAACTGCAATTTAAGTGACGCCCACTTCTCATTGAAGTGCTTTGCACATTTTTCGCCGTTTAAGAAATTCCTGGACATTTTAGATTGAATTGTTTACTTCTCTTGTTTAGACTTTGCACCTCAATTCGACCAATTGAATTGGTGACTTGTAACAGAGTATTTATTTGTGCCATCTAACAGTGTTATTGTTCTATTGTAATATATTCCATTTATTTTATGTCGTGTTTTTTATGGCAGTATATTATTATGTTACCTATTTTGGGATTAAGATTTTGTTGTTGTTTAAGTTGTACAAAAACGGAACTTTTTTTTTTTTTTTTCCTCCCCAAAGATCATTGTGCTACTTAATTGATTTCGATTTTTCTTTTGAGTACTTGATATGTTGGAATTCTACAGTGAGTGAAGCTGCATCTCTTTTGGCCACTTTACCAACTTGTGACACTATTATAGCACTCTCATCCTATATTTAGAAAAATCTTGTGTTTTAGTTCTTACCAAAATAGTAATAAACACCATTTATTTCGCATCAGCTTCGCACAATTTCTCTGTACAACGGCACTCTTCTAAAGCCCAGTTTGGTTGGAGGTCAGGTCATGGCTAAAATGGCCTCCAATAATTTCCAACTATTTTTATTTAAAAAATAATAAAAAAAATTAAATATAATGTGTTAAAAATTATATAGATATAATATAAAGTGAATTTTTTATATTAAATTTATGTATTGAGAATGAAAAATGAAAAATTCTTTTAATAAAATAGTTGGAGGTTATTTGGGCCATAGTCATGGCCAAGACAGGGCCAAGTTGAAGCACCAGTGAAATAGGCCTGCTATATGGCCCTAATATCTGATCACTGCCCAAAGTTCTTTATTTTCAGCTTCATTCTGTTGGATTATCTAGTGAAATAAAGATTTAATTCAATATCTGTCAAAAAAAAGGAGTTTGGTTTGATATTATCTTGATATTATGTTTTATTATTTAGATGTCATTTTAATAATTTTATAATTTGTTGATAATTAATCAAACTAAGTAATTATTATTTTTAAATAATATAATAGTTTAAATAGATAATTTTAGTTATTTTTGGTTGCATGTTTGGTTGGAGAAAGAAATAAAGATACATGTATGATGGGAAATAAAATTTGACTAGTTAAAAATTGTGTATGCTATTATTAACGTGCGGTTCCAGCACCGCATCTCAGTCGTACACGTGGCATCTTGAGAGGCACGCTAATTCTCCATTTTGACAATCAATCAATAATAGGCTTTTCTTTTGCAAGTCTCAAACCTTGAGCTCGACAATTCGGTTTTTCAAAACCTCATCCACGAGGATTGAACTACAACAGCCTCGTAACATCGGGAATGACATATCCCAGCTCCTCCAAGCGTTGTCCATGATGTTTCCCAGCTTCCTCAAACATCAGCCCCGAGGGTTCAACCATCTTCCAAGAACATCGACTACGATGTTTTGCAGCCGCGCCTATCGCTATCAGTGTGCTCAGACTGCACCATTTCCAATGCTGCATGCTCCTGCCAGTCACACAAACTAAGAGCCCGCATGCTTCAACTATCACAGAACCCTAGATGAATTGCCAAGATCAAGAAGCCAAGCTCTCTTTCCACCAGCTCCTTCGATGGCCGACAGCGGTGGGTCCACCAGTTTGGACTCAACAATAGAATGCACTTTCCTCCGAAAAATTCGGATTGAGCTCCACTATCTTCTGCCTATAAAAATGCTCTGGCAAGCAACGAAAAGGGAGGTTTGGAGGTCTTGGTGGCTGTTGGACCTACTAGATCTTCTCTTCCCTGTTTTTATACTTAGCCTAAGAGGCTCTCTTCTCTTTTACTCTTGTACTGAGCTTGTTAATGTGCGATTCCAGCGCTGCATCTCAGCCGTACACGTGGCACCTTGAGAGACACGATAATCCTCCATCTTGACAATTAATCACTAATGAGCTTTACTTTTGTAGGTCTCAAACCTCGAGCCCGACGATTCGGCTTTCCCAAACCTCGTCACAAGAATTGAACTACAACAACCTCGTAACATCGGGAACGACATATCCCAGCTCTCTCCAAACGTCGGCCACGATGTTTCCCAGCTTCCTCAAATATCAGCCACGAGGGTTCAAGCCATCTTCCAAGAACTCCGATCGCACCATTTTCAATGCTGCATGCTCCTGCCAGTCACACAGACCAAGGGCTCACATGTTTCAGCCATCACGGACCCCTAGAAGAATTGCCAAGATCAACAAGCCAAGCTCTCCTTCCACTACTTCTGGCTCCTCTTGTGGCCGATAGCGGTGAGACTACCAGTGTGGACTCAGCAATAGAATACATTTTCTTTCCTCCGAAAAACCCGGACTGAGCTCCACTATCTTCTGCCTATAAATTTCCTCTGGCAATCAACGAAAAAGGGAGGTTGAGAGGTCTCGGTGGCAGTTGGACCTACTGGATCTTCTCTTCCCTATTTTTGTACTCAGGCCAAGCGGCTCTCTTCTTTTTTACCTTTGTACTGAGCCCAAGCGGCTCTTCTTCTTAAGATCTAGTAAAACACTTCAAGCTCGCTCCGGTGGGCGTAGGGAATTTCATCCCTGAATCACCTTAAACCTTTGTGTGTTGTTCTGGATGTTTTCCTTTTTCATTTAAGCCATAATTATTAGGCTTAGCTCTCTGCGTACCGCTGTCTCTCGGGACTCTCTCTCTCTCTCTCTTGGGACCTCCTATTTCTCACATCAACAGAGCCCAAGCGTCTCTCTTTCTTGAGATATAGTGAAACACTTTAAGCTTGCTCCGGTGGACATAGGGGATTTCATCCTTGAATCACCTTAAACCTCTATGTACTATTTTGGATGCTTTTCTCTCTCATTTAAGCCATAATTATCTGGCTTAGCTCTCAATGTACCGCTGTCTCTCGGGACTCTCTCTCTCTCTCTCTCTATCTTTCGGGACCCCCTACTTCCCACGTCAACATTTCCTGGTGTTTTCATTGAAACTCTGAGAAGATGGTGGCCAGGACATGCAGAACTAACTCCGTAGTCCACAGCACACATGCAGATGAACCTTCTGTCAGGGCACCAGGTGATGAAGCTTCAGCTTCAACATAACGACATCGCGTCGGATCTACTTCTTTCTCCAGAGGTACCCTCATCTCAGAGTTGAAGGGGATGCTGGCCAACCTCACCGACCTGGTTACTGGCCTTACAACCCAGCAGGTCGTGATTCTTATGCAGACTCAGCCAGTCTGCGTTGCTATCCTGCAGCCTGCACCTCTCCCGCCAGTTGCGGCGACTCTCAAACCTCCTTCGCCGGCTGCAGTGGTTTCTGCATCTCCCCCGCCGGTCGCAGCACCTTCTGCTCAGTCGTCTAGTTCTTCTCAGCCGCCCAGACACCCTCTTCCTCCTCAGGAAGTTCACCAGAACCAAAATCCTTTTCTCCTATGTCCACTTCCTCAGTCTGCTTTCTTTCCTCCAGCTTTCCCCCCTTTCCTCGCTGGGTGGAACCCTCTCTTCCCAGGTGCTCAGGCCCTCCAATACGTACCTGACCCCTTCTTTGTCCTGCTCGACAGCGATGCCCCTTTTTCTGACGTCATCCGGCAAGCGCCAGTCGCAGAATACTTCAGGCCACCTCGACTTGGAGCCTACAAGGGTACTATTGACTCCCGTGAGCACATCCAGGGGTTTGAAGCTGCTGTTCGCTACTGCCAACCTAATGAGGCCACCAAGTGCCACCTCTTGGCTAACACTCTGAAAGGGGCAGCTTTCAGCTGGTTTGTCAAGCTGTCTCAGGGCCACATCTGTTCCTATGAACATTTGAAGTGGGAGCTAATCTCCCATTTCATGGGCCAGACATGAATGGTCGTATCCGATATGGTACTTGCCAACATCAAGCAAGGCGAGAAGGAAAGCCTGCGAGATTACACCAATCGCTTCTTCGTTGCCGCAGCAGAAGCGAAAGACGTACCCCGCTGTAGCCATGCACAACTATCGATGAGGACTCAAGAGCGGGGACTTGTCCAAGTCTCTACAACTGGTGAAACCTCAGAGCTACCCAAAGTTGGTTGCTGCTAGAGGATGCTAAGGCCTCTCCCCACGATATTTTAGGAGCCAAGAAGGAGAAGAAGAGGAAACATCAGGGTGATGAACCATCGACCACAATGATTTGCACAGGCAAGAGCTATAGTAGAGACGAAATAAGGCCACATCAAACCCATGAGCATAAGCACTCATTCTCCCAGCCACCCACCGGAGTAGATCCAGAGAACTACTGCGAATTCCATAGTAACTACGGGCATAAGCTTCATAAGTGCTGCGCATTCAGGGCCCTACTTAACAAGTTAGCAGACCAGGGCAAAACTTGAACTCATGCTGATGGCGCCTACATCCAACGCTGCGCAGAAGGGCAAGGCCCCAGAAGATGCGGGGGCTCTGACTCAAGCTTTACTATCGTGAGGCTCCAGCCAGCCGATGTGGTCCTACCCCTCCACTGCAAGAGCGATCAATGCCATCTTTAGCATTGATCCCGCCATTGCTTGTCGACTAGGTGATTGAGGGGTTCTTTCACAACAATATACATTCAGAAATTCTCTGATTTTTTGAAAACTATATTGCTGGTCCTTTGTTCGGGCATTTCATGTCCTGGAATTGTTTTGTTGTTCATACTGAGATACTCATATTATCTAAAGCACGACTAACTTATCCATCATTTCAAGCATCGTGCGATACGTATGATTCTAACCTCAAACTCCCCAATCATCGTACTTGAGGTTCTGTTGACTTTTTGACTTAATGCTTCTTTTCTCAGTGATCTTGATCAACTTCATTTCTTTTTATTCTTGGCTTGATTTCATCAATCTTGAGTCAAAATCATCTCGATGATCATCCTTCTTTGATCCTGAAAAGCTTAAATATAATATGTACTATTATTTAAAAAATTAATTGAGTATATTATTAACGTGTTTATTATTATCAAAATCGATAAGAGTTTAACATGCACATGTACCTTGTGTACAGATAGGTTAAGAAATCTTCAAGAACTCCACATGATCATCTATAATAAGCCTACAACGTGCATTACTCCTTGTATATAGATAGGTTGAGAAATTATTACACAGTGATTCACACTATTTACATCATACATTATATTTACTTCTCCAATGACATTAATATTTTTTACTAAGGGGCCGTTTGATTCAGTGTTATCTCAATGTTATGTTATGTTATCTTTAGAAAGTAATTGTTTGGTTTAATGTCATCTTTAAATAACATTATAATTAATTACAAAAATGCCATTACATGTTGACATCTATATGTCACCCCAAATCGGGCGACATCTCAAGATAACATCGTCAATTTGTCATTATAATGTCAATAACTTTCAACTAAACAAAAATAATTTGGATAGCATTGATATTTTCTAATATCATAATATTAAACCAA
The DNA here is from genome assembly GCA_019297695.1 of Apostasia ramifera. NCBI lineage: Eukaryota > Viridiplantae > Streptophyta > Magnoliopsida > Asparagales > Orchidaceae > Apostasia > Apostasia ramifera. The sequence goes on from JAEMOT010000554.1 coordinate 126,135, forward strand.
ACAAATGTCTATTGATGAATAACAATGATATTTAGATAATAAGACATCTAAATAACATTGACATTGAGATAATATTGAACCAAACGCCCCCTAAATTTATTTTTATCGACACATGTATTTTATATGAATAAAAAATATGTCACATAATAACTAAATCTCGACACATGTATTTTACATGAATGAAACGTATATGTGCTACATAATAAATAAATCTAACACATAATTTAAATGATATGTCGTGTGTATGAAATAATTTATGTTACTTTGTTGCTATCCTAATAGTTAAGTATGTTAATTAGTTTCCTTTTTTTTTGAATAATCATGTATTGATGCTCATGCATAGTGTGGCATTTTTTGTAGTTAATAATTTTATATTAAAATTTATGTAAAATATAAAATAAAATTATTTTTTATATTAAAAAAGTAAATAACAATAATTGAGTTCATCTAATTTGAGCCTATATACAGTTAACTCTCTACTTTTCAAATTAGTTAGATTACTCATCTAATTTAAAATAATATATCAACAAACCTTTTCCATCATAGCAATCATTAATCTCAAAAATTAAATGAGAGACTTATACACAGAATTATTAAAAAATAATAAATTTTAAAAAATTATTAAAAATCTTCAGATGATTTTTATCTTATTATGTATGATTCATAATTTTAAAATAAAATTTTTATATCATTAAATTGAATTTAAAGTGAATTACATAAATTTATTTAATAATAATTAAAATTTTCATTTTAAGAGTTTATTTTTAAATTTTTAAAATTTACAATTCAAATTTTAGTGTTAAAATAATTTAAAGATTTAGGTTTATCATTTTGGCCTGTTTGTTTTGAAATTAAAAATTAATTTAGTTTAATTTTAACAAGCTATATCACATAACACATAAAATTTAATATTAAAAATTAACTTTATTTCACATACTACACATATTACTAAAATAATAACTAACTTATATCACATCCCTCATATATTCCAACATAATCAAGAACTTTATATCACATTCTTCACATATTTCAACATAATAACTAACTTTATTTTATATCATTCACAACTTCTAATAAAAAATATCTCTATTCAAGTTTAACTTCTAATGATTTTGTATTATTTTAAAAAAAATTAATTATATAATGATTTAACTATAATAATAAATCTTGATATTTTTTTATTCAGCAAAAGTTATTTCTTGTAATTAAAAGTATGAAATGCATGATACACATAAAATAGAAATATTAAAAAAAAACATTTAATTTGTTTTTTAACAGATATACATAAAATAAAAAAAATGAAACTTAAAATTAATTTTTAAATATTATTGGTTTGCAGATTATCAAAAATAAAAAGATATGATATGCTAGATTATAAAAAAAAAGATAAGATATGCTAGGTAAGATAAGAAGATAAATAATAGTTGACAGAATTAATGTAGTAAGTTAGTGGTATTCAATATAAAAGGTGACATAAATATTTAAATTTGAAATTAAATAAATAAAAATAAATTTTAAGAAGTGATATAGGAATTCTCTTTTTGCAGTATTCTTTTATCTTAATGGGAAAGAAGTTTGCTATTTATGGTGCTAAGAACTTTGATCTAGGTGTTTGCATAGCCTAAATCAACAAGACAATACTTCCCTACAAAAGAGAAAAAGAATTTCAAATAAACTTATTCACAATCTACTACTGAACGAGTTGATTCAGTTTATATATATTGACCATGTGGAACAACAAAATCTCCAGAATAAGGTGCTCATTGCAATACTCGCATATCAGAATTAAGCACTATATAATTTGAATATTAACTATTATATATATTAATATTAAAAAAAATTAATTTAATAAAATTTGAGATAATTAATTTATATTTTAAAGAAAATAAAGAAGTCGGGCGCCGGGCAACTTCTGTTAAGCAGAAGTCGCCCGCACACCGAGCTACTGCTGTTAAGTAGAAGTCGCCCGCGCGCTGGGCATCTTTTGTTTAGCAGAAGTCGTCTGCGCATCGGGACACTTCTTTAATATAATTGCCTACACGCCGGGCGACTTCTGTTAAATAATAGCAGAGTTAATGCCATTCGAAGTGTACTCCATTTGTTAATTTTTTTTCTTAATTGTGCTTATATTATTAATTAATTTTAATTAAAAAGCATTAAAATAAAAAAGTCATCGCCATTGGATTGTTAAAATTGAGGTTTGATATTAAAAAAAAACTTAAAAAGCCATTTTGCCTTTTAAATATTCTATATANATGTGAGAAAGTAAGAAATTAGTAGTCACACTATAAGCTAACCAATCGTGATGATTAATTCTGGTACCAAAGGTGTCGTCGTCCGCCGAACAACTTCCGGACCCCGCGGACGGCGACATCTTTGGCATCGGAATCAATCATCCAGATTGGAAGTAGAACGGGAAGATCGTCCAAACAGTGCGTCTCGGCGGGATGGGCATGGCGATGACTCAAATGGTCAATGCCCTAGCGGCGGTGGCGGCATCTAATCGGGATCTCTACACGACATATATGGTCATCGTCTACCTGGTTCTCTTCATTAGGATGGGGCACTCCCTCTTCTCTGTTGCGAAGACGAGAGTCATCGCCATGCCCATCCCGCCGAGACCCACTGTCTGGACGATCTTCCCAGTCTGCCTCCGATCAGGATGATTGATTCCGGTGCCAGAGGTGTCGCCATCCGCCGGGTCTATAAGTTGTTCGAAGGACTCGAGGTCGAGTGGGTTGAAGGTGAGGGTCAGGTAGTCAGACTGGGAAGGAGAGATGACATCAGGTTGGGGAGGAGGATTATCGGTGCTGGTGATGATGCAAAGGGATCCAGCGAGAGGCAGAAGATGAGAAGGCGATTGAGGAAAGAAGCTGAGGAGAAGAAGGAACACAATGAAGGTTGGAGCATTTCTACGCGATTAGGGCTGGTTAGCTTATGGTGCGACTACTAAATTTTTACTTTCCCACATACTAACACACATACATATATATCGAGTAATAAAAAGGCAAAATAGCTTTTTAAGTTTTTTTTTAAATATCAAACCTCAATTTTAACACTCCAATGGCAATGAATTTTTTAATTTAATGTTCTTTAATTAATTAGTTAATTAATTAATGCACCGGCGGGGACTCCGAAGGCCACTTAGTTTACGTCGGCTATCGTGAGGGTGAGGTGGAGGCGAAGGGACCAGGCGGGTGAAGAATATGAGCCTCCTCTGCACCCACCCCACATACGGGCTTCTCATCTTCGCGACAGAGAAGAGGGAAAGCCCCATCCCGGTGAAGAGAACCGGGTTGACGATGGCCATGTATGCTGTGTAGAGATCCCGATTAGTGGCCACCACTACCAGGGCATTGACCATCAGAGTCATCGCATGCCCATCCCGCCGAGACCCACTGTGTGGGTGATCTTCCCAGTCTGCTTCCGATCAGGATGATTGATTCCAATGCCAAAGGCGTCGCAATCCATGAGGTCCGGAAGTGGTTTGAAGGACTCGAGGTCGAGTGGGTTGAAGGTGAGGGTGGGGCTGTCAGACTGGGAAGGAGAGATGACATCAGGTTAGGGAGGAGGATTATCGGTGCTGGTTATGGTGCAGTGGGGATCCAGCGAGAGGCAAAAGATGAGTAGGCGGTTGAGGAAAGAAGCGGAGGAGAAGGAACACATCAAAGGTTGGAGCATTTCTACGTTATTAGTGCTGGTTAGTTTATAGTGTGACTATTAATTTCTTATTTTCCCACATACTCACACATGCACATATATATTGAATAATTAAAAGGCAAAATGGCTTTTTAAGTTTTTTTTTTTTTAAATCAAACCTCAATTCTAACACTCCAATTGCAATGGTTTATTTAATTTAATGTTCTTTAATTAATTAATTAATTAAGAACAAACAAAGGGAGTATACTTTGGATAGCGTTAACTTTGCTGTTAGTTAATGGAAGTCACCAAGCATGCAGGCGACTTCTATTAAACAAGTTGCCCAATGCACGGGCGACTTCTGCTAATAAGAAGATGACCGACGCGGGTGCAGAGGAAGCTCATATTCTTCACCCTCATCTTCATCGCCATCGTCTGCTTCCTTCGCATCCACCTCACCCTCCCGATAGCCGACATCAACCTAGTGGCTTCCAGAGTCCTCACCGGTGTAGCCCTCATCTGCCTCTACCTGTGCCTAGCTCGGCCTATGATGTGAACTGCGCTCCTCGACATCCATCGATATATCGATCTTCAACCAGTATTATGCATATGCAATAGTTTTGATTACTTTCACTTATTGATTAATTTTTCTATAATCTTATGTGTGTGTCTGAGTATATAAGAAAGTAAGGATTTAATAGTCACTGATAAAAAGAATGTGAGGAGATATGAGGCAATAGAGTGTTTCTTATTATCACATTTGAAATATCAGGGCCCGGAATCAATCATCCTGATTGGAAGCGGACTAGGAAGATCGTCCAGATAGTGGGTCTCAGCAAGATTGGGCCTGCTAATGACTCAGATGGTCAACGCCATGGTGGCGGCTGCTGCTAATCGAGATCTCTACATGGCATATATGGTCATCATCTACCTGGTTTCTCTTCACCGGAATGGGGCCCTCCCTCTTCTCTGTCGCGATGACGGGAAGCCCCTATGAGGGGTGGGTGTAGAGGAGACTCATATTCCTCACCCTCTTCTTGGTCATTGCCTCCTGCTTTCTTCGCATCCACCTCACCCTCATGATAGTCATCGTCTACCTAGTGGCCTCCAGAGTCCTCGCCGGCGTAGCCCTCATCTGCCTCTACGTCTGCCTGGCTCGGCCTGCGACATGAACTGCACTCCTCGATAATTGGTGGATAACGAACGCAAAATAATTTTTTTAATGACATATATAGATAATCTTCTAAAAAATTTTAAACTTCTCACTCATAAAATAATATCTAGATTACATAACATAATAGTAAAATAACAGTAAACTAAATACTCACTAAATAATTTTTTCTTGATAGCTTCCAACCCAAAATTCCACACTTGCGTATAACACCATAATAAGGCCATATGATAAACCATGAAATCTTCAGAAAGTGCACATGTATCTTGTGTGCAGATAGGTTTAGAAATCTTAGGATCTCCACAAGATTATCTATAATAAGCCTATAATGTGCAGGTTGAGAAATTATTACACAGTGATTCACCACCTCTACTCCCGTCGAAATGTTCCCACCTCTGATGCGTTTCTTCTCCTCCTTCGCTTCCTTCCTCAACTGTCTTCTCACCTTATGCCTCTCCCCGGATCCCCGCCGCACCATCACCAGCACCGCTAAGCCACTTCCCCAACCTGAGGTCATCTATCCTTCCCAGTTCGACCGCCCCAACCTCACATTCAACCCACTCGACCTTGAGTCTGCTGAACGTCTTCCGGACCCTGCGGATGGCGACACTTCTGGCGCCAGAATCAATCATCCATATTGGAAGCCGATCGGAAAGATCGTCATGGCAGTGGGTCTCGGCGGGATGGGCATGGCGATGACTCTGATGGTTAATGCCCAGCGGTGATGGCTGTTCTCTGGGATCTCTACATAGCATACATGGTCAACATTTACCTGGTGCTCCTCACCTGGATGTGGTTCTCCCTCTTCTCTGTCGCGATGACGGGAAGCCCCTATGTGGGGTTGGTGTAGAGGAGGCTCATATTCCACACCCTTTTCTTGGTTGTCGCCATCTGCTTCCTTCGCATCCACCTCACCCTCCGGATAGTCGTCGTCTACCTAGTGGCCTCCAGAGTCCTCGCCGGCGTAGCCTTCATCTGCCTCTACCTCTGCCTAGCTCGGCCTGTGACATGAATTGCACTCCTCGATAATTGGTGGATAACGAACGCAAAATAATTTTTTTTAATGACATATACAGATAATCTTCTAAAAAATTTTAAACTTCTCACTCACAAAATGATATCTAGATTATATAACATAATAGTAAAATAACAGTAAATTAAATGCTCAATAAATAATTTTTTCTTGATGGCTTCCAACCCAAAATTCCACACTTGCGTATAACACCATAATAAGGCCATATGATAATCCATGAAATCTTCAGAAAGTGCACATGTATCTTATGTGCAGATAGGTTTAGAAATCTTAGGAACTCCACATGATTATCTATAATAAGCCTACAATGTGCATGTTGAGAAATTATTACACAGTGATTCACCACCTCTACTCCCGTCGAAATGTTCCCACCTCTAATGCGTTTCTTCTCCTCCTCCGCTTCCTCCTCAACTGTCTTCTCACCTTCCGCCTCTCGCCGGATCCCCGCCGCACCATCACCAGCACCGCTAAGCCACCTCCCCAACCTGAGGTCATCTCTCCTTCCCAGTTAGACTGCCCCATCTTCACCTTCAACCCACTCGACCTCGAGTCTGCTGAACGACTTCCGGACCCCGCGGACAGCGACACCTCTGGCGTCGGAATCAATCATCCATATTGGAACTGGATCGGGAAGATCGTCATGGAAGTGGGTCTCGGCGGGATGGGCAGGGCGATGACTCTGATGGTTAATGCCCTAGCGGCGGCGGCTGCTCACCGGGATCACTGCATAGCATACATGGTCATTGTCTACCTGGTGCTCCTCACCGGAATGGGGCTCTCCCTCTTCTCTGTCGCGATGACGGGAAGCCCCTATGTGGGGTGGGTACAGAGGAGGCTCATATTCCTCACCCTCATCTTGGTCATTGCCTCCTGCTTTCTTCGCATCCACCAAACCCTCATGATAGTTGTCGTATACCTAGTGGCCTCCAGAGTCCTTGCCGGCGTAGCCCTCATCTGCCTCTACGTCTGCCTGGCTCGGCCTGCGACATGAACTGCACTCCTCGATAATTGGTGTATAACGAACGCAAAATAATTTTTTTTAGTGACATATAAAGATAATTTTCTAAAAAATTTTAAACTTATCACTCATGAAATGATATCTAGATTATATAACATATTAGTAAAATAATAGTAAACTAAATGCTCACTAAATAATTTTTTCTTGATGGCTTCCAACACCATAATAAGGCCATATGATAATCCATGAAATCTTCAGAAAGTGCACATGTATCTTGTGCGCAGATAGGTTTAGAAATCTTTGAAACTCCACATGATTATCTATAATAAGCCTATAATATGCAGGTTGAGAAATTATAACATAGTGATTCATCACTGCTACTCCCGTCGAAATGTTCACACCTCTGATGCGTTTCTTCTCCTCCTCCGCTTCCTTCCTCAACTGTCTTCTCACCTTCCGCCTCTCGCCGTTTCCCCGTCGCAGCATCACCAGCACCGCTAAGCCACCTCCCCAACCTGAGGTCATCTCTCCTTCCCAGTTCAACCGCCCCATCCTCACCTTCAACCCACTCGACCTTGAGTCTGCTGATTGTCTTCCGAACCCCGCGGATGGCGACACTTCTGGTGCCAGATTCAATCATCCATATTGGAAGCGGATTGGGAAGATCATCATGGTAGTGGGTCTCGGCGTGATGGGCATGGCGATGACTCTGATGGTTAATGCCCCAGCGGCGGCGGCTGCTCACCGGGATCGCTGCATAGCATACATGGTCAACGTCTACCGGGTGCTCCTCACCGGGATGGGGTTCTCCCTCTTCTCTGTCACGATGACGGGAAGCCCCTATGTGGGGTGGGTGCAGAGGAGGCTCATATTCCTCACCCTCTTCTTGGTCATCGCCTCCTGCTGCCTTCGCATCCACCTCATCCTCCCGATAGTCGTCGTCTACCTAGTGGCTTCCAGAGTCCTCGCCGGCGTACCCTTCATCTCCCTCTACCTCTGCCTGGCTCGGTCTGCGACATGAACTTCACTCCATGATAATTGGTGGATAACGAACGCAAAATAATTTTTTTTAATGACATATATAGATAATCTTCTAAAAAAATTTAAACTTATCACTCATAAAATGATATCTAGATTATATAACATAATAGTAAAATAATAGTAAACGAAATTCTCACTAAATAATTTTTTCTTGATGACTTCCAACCCAAAATTCTACACTTGCATATAACACCATAACAAGGCCATATGATAATCCATGAAATCTTCAGAAAGTGCACATGTATCTTGTGCGCAGATAGGTTTAGAAATCTTTGGAACTCCACATTATTATCTATAATAAGCCTATAATGTGCAGGTTGAGAAATTATAACACAGTGATTCACCACCGCTACTCCCGTCGAAATGTTCACACCTCTGATGCGTTTCTTCTCCTCCTCCGCTTCCTTCCTCAACTGTCTTCTCACCTTTCGCCTCTCACCGTTTCCCCGTCGCACCATCACCAGCACCGCTAAGCCACCTCCCCAACCTGAGGTCATCTCTCCTTCCCAGTTCAACCGCCCCATCCTCACCTTCAACCCACTCGACCTTGAGTCTGCTGATTGTCTTCCGGACCCCGCGGATGGCGACACTTCTGGCGCCAGATTCAATCATCCATATTGGAAGCGGATTTGGAAGATCATCATGGCAGTGGCCTCGGCGTGATGGGCATCGCGATGACTCTGATGGTTAATGCCCCAGCAGCGGCGGCTGCTCACCGGGATCTCTGCAAAGCATACATGGTCAACATCTACCGGGTGCTCCTCACCGGGATGGGGTTCTCCCTCTTCTCTGTCGCAATGACGGGAAGCCCCTATGTGGGGTGGGTGCAGAGTAGGCTCATATTCCTCACCCTCTACTTGGTCATCACCTTATGCTTCCTTCGCATCCACCTCACCTTCCCGATAGTCGTCGTCTACCTAGTGGCCTCCAGAGTCCTCGCTGGTGTAGCCTTCATCTCTCTACGTCTGCCTGGCTCGGCCTGCGACATGAACTGCACTCCTCGATAATTGGTGGATAACGAATGCAAAATTATTTTTATTTAATGACATATATAGATAATCTTCTAAAAAATTTTAAACTTATCACTCATGAAATGATATCTAGATTATATAACATATTAGTAAAATAATAGTAAACTAAATGCTCACTAAATAATTTTTTTTGATGGCTTCCAACCCAAAATTCTACACTTGCATATAACACCATAATAAGGCCATATGATAATCCATAAAATCTTCAGAAAGTGCACATGTATCTTGTGTGCAGATTTGTTTAGAAATCTTAGGAACTCCACATGATTATCTATAATAAGCGTATAATGTGCAGGTTGAGAAATTATTACACAGTGATTCACCACCTCTACTCCCGTCGAAATGTTCCCACCTCTGATGCGTTTCTTTTCCTCCTTCGCTTCCTTCCTCAACTGTCTTCTCACCTTCCGCCTCTCGCCGGATCCCCGCCGCACCATCACCAGCACCGCTAAGTCCCCTCCCCAACCTGAGGTCATCTCTCTTTCCCAGTTCGACCACACCATCCTCACCTTCAACCCACTCGACCTCGAGTCTGCTGATTGTCTTCCACACCCCGCGGATGGCGACACTTCTGGCGCCAGAATCAATCATCCATCTTGGAAGCGGATCGGGAAGATCGTCATGGCAGTGGGTCTCGGCGGGAAGGGCAACGCGATGACTCTGATGGTTAATGCCCCAGCGGCGGCGGCTGCTCACCAAAATCTCTGCATTGCATACATGGTCAACGTCTACCTGGTGCTCCTCACCGGGATGGGGTTCTACCTCTTCTCTGTCGTGATGATGGGAAGCCCCTATGTGGGGTGGGTGCAGAGGAGGCTCATATTCCTCACCCTCTTCTTGGTTATCACCTCCTGCTTCCTTCGCATGCACGTCACCCTCATGATAGTCGTCGTCTACCTAGTGGCCTCCAGAGTCCTCGCCGGCGTAGCCTTCATCTGCCTCTACCTCTGCCTGGCTCGGCCTGCGACATGAAATGCACTCCTCGATAATTGGTGGATAACGAACGCAAAATAATTTTTTTTAATGATATATATAGATAATCTTCTAAAAAATTTTAAACTTATCACTCATAAAATGATATCTAGATTATATAACATAATAGTAAAATAATAGTAAACTAAATGCTCACTAAATAATTTTTTCTTGATAGCTTCCAACCCAAAATTCTACACTTGCATATGACACCATAATAAGGCCATATGATAATCCATGAAATCTTCAGAAATTGAACATGTATCTTGTGTCTAGATAGGTTTAGAAATTTTAGGAACTCCACATGATTATCTATAATAAGCCTACAATGAGCAGGTTGAGAAATTATTACATAGTGATTTATCACCTCTACTCCCGTCGAAATGTTCCCACCTCTTATGCGTTTCCTCTCCTCCTCCTTTTCCTTCCTCAACTGTCTTCTCACCTTTCGCCTCTCGCCAGATCCCCGCCGCACCATCACCAGCACCGCTAAGCCACCTCCCCAACCTAAGGTCATCTCTCCTTCCTAGTTCGACCGCCCCAACTTCACATTCAACCCACTCGACCTCGAGTCTGCTGAACGTCTTCCGGACCCTGCGGATGGTGACACTTCCTGCGCCAGAATCAATCATCCATATTGGAAGCGGATCGGATAGATCGTCATGGCAGTGGGTTTCGGCGGGATGGGCATAGCGATAACTCTGATTGTTAATGCCCCAGCGGCGGCGGCTGCTCACCGGGATCTCTGCATAGCATACGTGGTCTTCGTCTACCTGGTGCTTCTCACCGGGATGGGGTTCTCCCTCTTCTCTGTCACAATGAAGGGAAGCCCCTATGTGGGGGTGGGTGCAGAGGAGGCTCGTATTCCTCACCCTCTTCTTGGTCATCGCCTCCTGCTTCCTTCGCATCCACCTCACCCTCCCGATAGTCGTCGTCTACCTAGTAGCCTCTAGAGTCCTCGCCGGCGTAGCCTTCATCTGCCTCTACCTCTGCCTAGCTCGGCCTGTGACATGAACTGCACTCCTCAATAATTGGTGGAAAATGAACGCAAAATAATTTTTTTTAATGACATATATAGATAATCTTCTAAAATTTTTTAAACTTATCACTCATAAAATGATATCTAGATTATATAACATAATAGTAAAATAATAGTAAACTAAATGCTCACTAAATAATTTTTTCTTGATGGCTTCCAACCCAAACTTTGACACTTGCATATAACTCCATAATAAGGCCATATGATAACTCATAAAATCTTCAGAAAGTGCACATGTATATTGTGTGCAGATAGGTTTAGAAATCTTAGGAACTCCACATGATTATCTATAATAAGCCTACAATGTGCAGGTTGAGAAATTATTACACAGTGATTCACCATCTATACTCCCGTCGAAATGTTCCCACCTCTGATGCGTTTCTTCTCCTCCTCCGCTTCCTTCCTCAACTGTCTTCTCACCTTCCGCCTCTCGCCGGATCCCCGCCGCACCATCACCAGCACCGCTAAGCCACCACCCCAACCTGAGGTCATCTCTCCTTCCCAGTTCAACCGCCCCATCCTTACTTTCAACCCACTCGACCTCGAGTCTGTTGAACATCTTCCGGATCCCGCGGATGGCGACACTTCTGGCACCAGAATCAATCATCCATATTGGAAGCGGATCGGGAAGATCGTCATGGCAGTGGGTCTCGGCGGGATGGGCATGGCGATGACTCTGATGGTTAATGCCCCAGCGGCGGCGGCTGTTCACCGGGATCTCTGCATAGCATACATGGTCAACGTCTACCTGGTGCTCCTCACCGGGATGGCGCTCTCCCTCTTCTCTGTCGCGATGACGGAAGCCCCTATGTGGGGTGGGTGCAGAGGAGGCTCATATTCCTCACCCTCTTCTTGGTTATCGCCTCCTGCTTCCTTCATAAAATGATATCTAGATTATATAACATAATAGTAAAATAATAGTAAACTGAATGCTCACTAAATAATTTTTTCTTGATGGCTTCCAACCCAAAATTCTACACTTGCATATAACACCATAAAAGGCCATATGATAATCCATGAAATCTTCAGAAAGTGAACATGTATCTTGTGTATAGATAGGTTTAGAAATTTTAGGAACTCCACATGATTATCTATAACAAGCCTACAATGTGTAGGTTGAGAAATTATTACACAGTGATTTACCACCTCTACTCCCGTCGAAATGTTCCCACCTCTTATGCGTTTCTTCTCCTCCTCCGTTTCCTTCCTCAACTGTCTTCTCACCTTTCGCCTCTCGCCAGATCCCCGCCGCACCATCACCAGCACCGCTAAGCCAACTCCCCAACCTAAGGTCATCTCTCCTTCCCAGTTCGACCGCCCCAACTTCACATTCAACCAACTCGACCTCGAGTCTGCTGAACGTCTTCCGGACCCTGCGGATGGCGACACTTCTGGCGCCAGAATCAATCATCCATATTGGAAGCGGATCGGATAGATCGTCATGGCAGTGGGTCTCGGCGGGATGGGCATAGCGATGACTCTGATGGTTAATGCCCCAACGGCGACGGCTGCTCACCGGGATCTCTGCATAGCATACGTGGTCTTCGTCTACTTGGTGCTCCTCACCGGGATGGGGTTCTCTCTCTTCTCTGTCGCGATGACGGGAAGCCCCTATGTGGGGTGGGTGTAGAGGATGCTCATATTCCTCACCATCTTCTTGGTCATCGCCTCCTGCTTCCTTCGCATCCACCTCACCCTCCTGATAGTCGTCGTCTACCTAGTGACCTCCAGAGTCCTCGCCGGCATAGCCTTCATCTGCCTCTACCTCTGCCTAGCTCAGCCTGTGACAAGAACTGCACTCCTCAATAATTGGTGGAAAATGAATGCAAAATAATTTTTTTTAATGACATATATAGATAATCTTCTAAAAAATTTTAAACTTATCACTCATAAAATAATATCTAGATTATATAACATAATAGTAAAATAATAGTAAACTAAATGCTCACTAATTAATTTTTTCTTGATGACTTTCAACCCAAAATTCTACACTTGCATATAACACCATAATAAGGCCATATGATAATCCATGAAATCTTCAGAAAGTGCACATGTATCTTGTGTGCAGATATGTTTAGAAATCTTAGGAACTCCACATGATTACCTATAATATGCCTATAATGTGTAGGTTGAGAAATTATTACACTGTGATTCACCACCTCTACTCTCGTCGAAATGCTCCCACCTCTGATGCGTTTCTTCTCCTCCTCTGCTTCCTTCCTCAACTGTCTTCTCACCTTCCGCCTCTCGCCGGATCCCCGCTGCACCATCACCAGCATCGCTAAGCCACCTCCCCAACCTGAGGTCATCTCTCTTTCCCAGTTCGACCGCCCCAACCTCACCTTCAACCCACTCGACCTTGAGTCTGCTGAACGTCTTTCGGACCCCGCGGATGGCGACACTTCTGGCGCCAGAATCAATCATCCATATTGGAAGCGGATCGGAAAGATCGTCATAGTAGTGGGTCTCGGCGGGATGGGCATGGCGATGACTCTGATGGTTATTGCCCCAGCGGCGGCGGCTGCTCATCGGGATCTCTACAAAGCATACGTGGTCGTCGTCTACCTGGTGCTCCTCACCGGGATGGGGTTCTCTCTCTTCTCTGTCGCGATGACGGGAAGCCCCTATGTGGGGTGGGTGTAGAGGAGGCTCATATTCCTCACCATCTTCTTGGTCATCGCCTCCTGCTTCCTTCGCATTCACCTCACCCTCCCGTTAGTCGTCGTCTACCTAGTGGCCTCCAGAGTCCACACCGGCGTAGCCTTCATCTGCCTCTACCTCTGCCTGGCTCGGCCTGCGACATGAACTGCACTCCTCGATAATTGGTGGATAACGAACGCAAAATTATTTTATTTAATGACATATATAGATAATCTTCTAAAAAATTTTAAACTTATCACTCATAAAATGATATCTAGATTATATAACATAATATTAAAATAATAGTAAACTAAATGCTCACTAAATAATTTTTTCTTGATGGCTTCTAACCCAAAATTCTACACTTGCATGTAACACATAATAAGGCCGTATGATAATCCATAAAATCTTCAGAAAGTGCACATGTATCTTGTGTGCAGATAGATTTAAAAATCTTAGGAACTCCACAAGATTAACTATAATAAGCCTATAATATGCAGGTTGAGAAATTATTACACAGTGATTTACCACCTCTACTCCCGTCGAAATGTTCCCACCTCTGATGCGTTTCTTCTCCTCCTCCGCTTCCTTCCTCAACTGTCTTCTCACCTTCCGCCTCTCGCTGGATCCCAGCTGCACCATTACCAGCACCGCTAAGCCACCTCCCCAACCTGAGGTCATCTCTTCTTCCCAGTTCGACTGCCCCATCCTCACCTTCAACCCACTCGACCTCGAGTATGCCGAAAGACTTCCGGACCCCGCGGACGGCGACTCCTCTGACGCCGGAATCAATCATCCATATTGGAAGCGGATCGAGAAGATTGTCATGGAAGTGGGTCTCGGCTGGATGGGCATGGCGATGACTCTGATGGTTAATGCCCTAGCGGCGGCGACTGCACACCGGGATCTCTGCATAGCATACATGGTCATCGTCTACCTGGTGCTCCTCACCGGGATGGGGCTCTCCCTCTTCTCTGTCGCAATGACGGGAAGCCCCTATGTGGGGTGGGTGCAGAGGAGGCTCATATTCCTCACCCTCTTCTTGGTCATCGCCTCCTGCTTCCTTCGCATCCACCTCACCCTCCCGTTAGTCGTCGTCTACCTAGTGGCCTCCAGAGTCCTCGCCGGCGTAGCCTTCATCTGCCTCTACCTCTGCCTGGCTCGGCCTGCGACATGAACTGCACTTCTCGATAATTGGTGGATAACGAACGCAAAATTATTTTTATTTAATGACATATATAGATAATCTTTTAAAAATTTTTAAACTTATCACTCATAAAATAATATCTAGATTATATAACATAATAGTAAAACAATAGTAAACTAAATGCTCACTAAATAATTTTTTCTTGATGGCTTTCAACCCAAAATTCCACACTTGCATATAACACCATAATAAGGCCATATGATAATCCATGAAATCTTCAAAAAGTGCACATGTATCTTGTGTGTAGAGAGGTATAGAAATCTTAGGAACTCCATAAGATTATCTATAATAAGCCTATAATGTGCAGGTTGAGAAATTTTTACACAGTGATTCACCACCACTACTCTGGTTGAAATGTTCCCACCTCTGATGCGTTTCTTCTCCTCCTCCGCTTCCTTCCTCAACTGTCTTCTCACCTTCCGCCTCTCGCTGGATCCCAGCCGAACCATCACCAGCACCGCTAAGCCACCTCCCCAACTTGAGGTCATCTCTCCTTCCCAGTTCGACCGCCCCATCCTCACCTTCAACCCACTCGACCTCGAGTCTACCGAACGACTTCCGGACCCCGCGGATGGCGACTCCTCTGACTCCGAAATCAATCATCCATATTGGAAGCGGATCGGGAAGATTGTCATGGAAGTGGGTCTTGGAGGGATGGGCATGGCGATGACTCTGATAGTTAATGCCCTAGCGGCAGCGGCTACTCATCGGGATCTCTGCATAGCACACATGGTCATCGTCTACCTGGTGCTCCTCACCGAGATGGGGCTCTCCCTCTTCTCTGTCATGATGACGGGAAGCCTTTATGTGGGGTAGGTGCAGAGGAGGCTCATATTCTTCACCCTCTTCTTGGTCATCGCCTGCTGCTTCCTTCGCATCCACCTCACCCTCCCAATAGTTGTCGTCTACCTAATGGCCTCCAGAGTCCTCGCCGGCGTAGCCCTCATCTGCCTCTACGTCTGCCTGGCTCGACCTGCGACATGAACTGTACTCCCCGATAATTGGTGGATAACGAATGCAAAATAATTTTTTTTAATGACTTATATAGATAATCTTCTAAAAAATTTTAAACTTATCACTCATAAAATGATATCTAGATTATATAACATAATAGTAAAATAATAGTAAACTAAATGCTTACTAAATAATTTTTTCTTGATGGCTTCCAACCCAAAATTCCACACTTGCATATAACTCCATAATAAGGCCATATGATAATCCATGAAATTTTCAGAAAGTGCACATGTATCTTAGGAACTCCACATGATTATCTATAATAAGCCTATAATGTGCAGGTTGAGAAATTATTACACAGTGATTCACCACCTCCACTCCCATCGAAATGTTCCCACCTCTGATGCGTTTCTTCTCCTCCTCCGCTTCCTTCCTCAACTGTCTTCTCACCTTCCGCCTCTCGCCGGATCCCCGCCGCACCATCACAAGCACCGCTAAGCCACCTCCCCAACCTGAGGTCATCTCTCCTTCCCAGTTCGACTGCCCCATCCTCACCTTCAACCCACTCGACCTCGAGTTTGCTGAATGACTTCCAGTCCCCAACGGACGGCGACACCTCTGGCGCCGGAATCAATCATCCATATTGGAAGCGGATCAGGAAGATCGTCATGGTAGTGGGTCTCGGCGTGATGGGCATGGCGATGACTCTGATGGTTAATGCCCCAGCGGCGGCGGCTGCTCACCGGGATCTCTGCATAGCATACATGGTCAACGTCTACCTGATGCTCCTCACCGGGATGGGGCTCTCCCACTTCTCTGTCGCAATAACGGGAAGCCTCTATGTGTGGTGTGTGCAGAGGAGGCTCATATGCCTTACCCTCTTCTTGGTCATCGCCTCCTGCTTCCTTCGCATCCACCTCACCCTCCCGTTAGTCGTCTTCTATCTAGTGGCTTCTAGAGTCCACGCCGGCGTAGCCTTCATCTGCCTCTACCTCTGTCTGGCACGGCCTGCGATATGAACTGCACTCCTCGAAAATTGGTGGATAACGAACGCAAAATTATTTTTATTTAATGACATATATAAATATTCTTCTAAAAAATTTTAAACTTATCACTCATAAAATAATATCTATATTATATAACATAATAGTAAAATAATAGTAAACTAAATGCTCACAAAATATTTTTTCTTGATGGCTTCCAACCCAAAATTTGACACTTGCATATAACACCATAATAAGGCCATATGATAACCCATGAAATCTTCAGAAAGTGAACATGTATCTTGTGTGCAGATTTGTTTAGAAATCTTAGGAACTCCATAAGATTATCTATAATAAGCGTATAATGTGCAGGTTGAGAAATTATTACACAGTGATTCACCACCTCTACTCCCGTCGAAATGTTCCCACCTCTGATGCGTTTCTTTTCCTCCTTCGCTTCCTTCCTCAACTGTCTTCTCACCTTCCGCCTCTCGCCGGATCCCCGCCACACCATCACCAGCACCGCTAAGCCCCCTCCCCAATCTGAGGTCATCTCTCTTTCCCAGTTCGACCACACCATCCTCACCTTCAACCCACTCGACCTTGAGTCTGCTGATTGTCTTCCGGACCCCGCGGATGGCGACACTTCTAGCGCCAGAATCATTCATCCATCTTGGAAGCGGATCGGGAAGATCGTCATGGCAGTGGGTCTCGGCGTGATGGGCAACGCGATGACTCTGTTGGTTAATGCCCCAACGGCGGCGGGTGCTCACCGAAATCTCTGCATAGCATACATGGTCAACGTCTACCTGGTGCTCCTCACCGGGATGGGGTTCTACCTCTTCTCTGTAGTGATGATGGGAAGCCCCTATGTGGGGTGGGTGCAGAGGAGGCTCATATTCCTCACCCTCTTCTTGGTCGTCGCCTCCTGCTTCCTTCGCATCCACCTCACCCTCCCGATAGTCGTCATCTACCAAGTTGCCTCCAGAGTCCTCGCCGGTGTAGCCTTCATCTGCCTCTACCTCTGCTTGACTCGGCCAGCTACATGAACTACACTCCACGATAATTGTTGGATAACAAACGCAAAATAATTTTTTTAATGACATATAGATAATATTCTAAATAATTTTAAACTTATCACTCATAAAATAATATCTAGATTATATAATATAATAGTAAAATAATAGTAAACTAAATGCTCACTAAATAATTTTTTTTTGATGGCTTCCAACCCAAAATTCCACACTTGCATATAACACCATAATAAGATCATATGATAATCCATGAAATCTTAATAAAGTGCACATGTATCTTGTGTGTAGATAGGTTAGAAATCTTAGGAACTCTATATGATTATCTATAATTAGCATACAATATGCAGGTTGAGAAATTATTACACAGTGATTCACCACATCTACTCCCGTCGAAATGTTCTCACCTCTGATGCATTTCTTCTCCTCCTCCGCTTCCTTACTCAACTGTCTTCTCACCTTCCGCCTCTCGCCGGATCCCCGCCGCACCATCACCAGAACCGCTAAGCCACCTCCCCAACCTGAGGTCATCTCTCCTTCCCAGTTCTACCGCCCCATCCTCACCTTCAACCCACTCGACCTCGAGTCTGCTGAACAACTTCCGGACCCCGCGGACGGCGAAACCTCTGGCGTCGGAATAAATCATCCATATTGGAAGCGGATCGGGAAGATCGTCATGGCAGTGGTTCTCGGCAGGATGGGCATGGCGATGACTCTGATAGTTAATGCCCTAGCGGCAGCGGCTGCTCATCGGGATCTCTGCATAGCATACATGGTCATCGTCTACCTGGTGCTCCTCACCGAGATGGGGCTCTCCCTCTTCTCTGTCATGATGACGGGAAGCCTTTATGTGGGGTAGGTGCAGAGGAGGCTCATATTCTTCACCCTCTTCTTGGTCATCGCCTCCTGCTTCCTTCGCATCCACCTCACCCTCCCAATAGTTGTCGTCTACCTAATGGCCTCCAGAGTCCTCGCCGGCATAGCCCTCATCTGCCTCTACGTCTGCCTGGCTCGACCTGCGACATGAACTGTACTCCCCGATAATTGGTGGATAACGAATGCAAAATAATTTTTTTTAATGACTTATATAGATAATCTTCTAAAAAATTTTAAACTTATCACTTATAAAATGATATCTAGATTATATAATATAATAGTAAAATAATAGTAAACTAAATGCTCACTAAATAATTTTTTCTTGATGGCTTCCAACCAAAATTTCACACTTGCCTATAACACCATAATAAAGCCATATGATAATACATGAAATTTTCAGAAAGTGCACATGTATCTTGTGTGCAGATAGGTTTAGAAATCCTAGAAACTCCACATGATTATCTATAATAAGCCTACAATGTGCAGGTTGAGAAATTATTACACAGTGATTCACCACTTCTACTCCCATCGAAATGTTCCCACCTCTGATGCGTTTCTTCTCCTCCTCCGCTTCCTTCCTCATTTGTCTTCTCACCTTCCGCCTCTCGTCGGATCCCCGCCGCACCATCACCTGCACCGCTAAGCCACCTCCCCAACCTGAGGTCATCTCTCCTTCCCAGTTCGACTGCCCCTTCCTCACCTTCAACCCACTCAACCTTGAGTCTGCCGAACGACTTCCGGACCCCGCGGACGGCGACACCTCTTGCGCTGGAATCAATCATGCATATTGGAAGCGGATCAGGAAGATCGTCATGGCAGTGGGTCTCGGCGGGATGGGCATGGCGATGACTCTGATGGTTGATGCCCTAGCGGCGGCGGCTGCTCACCGGGATCTCTGCATGGCATACATGGTCATCGTCTACCTGGTGCTCCTCACCGGGATGGGACTCTCCCTCTTCTCTGTCGCAATAACGGGAAGCCTCTATGTGTGGTGTGTGCAGAGGAGGCTCATATGCCTTACCCTCTTCTTGGTCATCGCCTCCTGCTTCCTTCGCATCTACCTCACCCTCCCAATAATCGTCGTCTACCAAGTGGCCTCTAGAGTCCTCGCCGGCGTAGCCTTCGTCTACCTCTACGTCTGCCTGGCCCGGCCTTCGACACGAACTGCACTCCTCGATAATGGGTGGATAACGAACGCAAAATAATTTTGTTTAATGACATATATATATAATCTTCTAAAAAATTTTAAACTTATCACTCCTAAAATGATATCTAGTTATATAACATAATAGTAAAATAATAGTAAACTAAATGCTGACTAAATAATTTTTTCTTGATGGTTTCAAACCCAAAATTCCACACTTGCATATAACACCATAATAAGGCCATATGATAATCCATGAAATCTTCAAAAAGTGCACATGTATCATGTGTGCAGATAGGTTTAGAAATCTTAGAAACTCAACATGATTATCTATAATAAGCCAATAATGTGCAGGTTGAGAAATTATTACACAGTGATTCACCACCTCTACTCTCGTCGAAATGTTCCCACCTCTGATGCGTTTCTTCTCCTCCACCACTTCTTTCCTCAACTGTCTTCTCACCTTCTGCCTCTCGCCGGATCCCCGCTGCACCATTACCATCACCGCTAAGCCACCTCCCCAACCTGAGGTCATCTCTCCTTCCCAGTTCGACCACCCCATCCTCACCTTCAACCCACTCGACCTCGAATCTGCTGAAAGTCATCTGAACCCAGCGGATGGCGACACTTCTGGCGCCAGAATCAATCATCCATATTGGAAGCGGATCGGGAAGATCGTCATGGCAGTGGGTCTCGGCGGGATGGGCATGGCAATGACTCTGATGGTTAATGCCCCAGCGGCGGCAGCTGCTCACCGGGATCTGTGCATAGCATACATGGTCATCGTCTACCGGGTGCTCCTCACCGGGATGGGGTTCACCCTCTTCTCTGTCGCGATGATGGGAAGACCCTATGTGGGGTGGGTGCAGAGGAGGCTCATATTCCTCTCCCTCTTCTTGGTCGTCGCCTCCTGCTTCCTTCGCATCCACCTCACCCTCCCGATAGTCGTCGTCTACCTAGTGGCCTCCAGAATCCTCGCCGGCGTAGCCTTCATCTGCCTCTACCTCTGCCTGGCTCGGCCTGTGACATGAACTGTACTCTTCGATATTTGGTTGATGACGAACGCAAAATATTTTTTTTAAAGACATATATAGATAATCTTCTAAAAAATTTCAAACTTATCACTCATAAAATGATATCTCGATTTTATAATATAATAGTAAAATAATAGTAAACTAAATGCTCACTAAGTAATTTTTTCTTGATGGCTTCCAACCCAAAATTCCACACTTGCATATAATACCATAATAAGGTCATATGATAATCCATGAAACATTCAGAAAGTACACATTTATCTTGTGTGCAGGTAGGTTTAGAAATCTTAGAAACTCCACATGATTAATTATAATAAGCTTACAATGTGCAGGTTGAGAAATTATTACACAGTGATTCACCACCTCTACTCCCGTCGAAATGTTTCGACCTCTTATGCGTTTCTTCTCCTCCTCCGCTTCCTTCCTCAACTGTCTTCTCACCTTCCGCCTCTCGCCGGATCCCCGCCGCACCATCACCAGCACCGCAAAGCCACCTCCCCAACCTGAGGTCATCTCTCCTTCCCAATTCGACCGCCCCATCCTCACCTTCAACCCACTCGACCTCGAGTCTACTGAACGACTTCCGCACCCCGCGGACGGCGACACCTCTGGCGCCGGAATCATTCATCCATATTGGAAGCGGATCAGGAAGATCGTCATGGCAGTGGGTCTCGGCGGGATGGGCATGGCGATGACTCTGATGGTTGATGCCCTAGCGGCGGCGGCTGCTCACCGGGATCTCTGCATGGCATACGTGGTCATCGTCTACCTGGTGCTCCTCACCGGGATGGGACTCTCCCTCTTCTCTGTCGCAATAACGGGAAGCCTCTATGTGTGGTGTGTGCAGAGGACGCTCATATGCCTTACCCTCTTCTTGGTCATCGCCTCCTGCTTCCTTCGCATCCACCTCACCCTCCCAATAATCGTCGTCTACCAAGTGGCCTCCAGAGTCCTCGCCGGCGTAGCCTTCATCTACCTCTACGTCTGCCTGGCCCGGCCTTCGACATGAACTGCACTCCTCGATAATTGGTGGATAACGAACGCAAAATAATTTTTTTTAATGACATATATATATAATCTTCTAAAAAATTTTAAACTTATCACTCCTAACTTGAAATCTAGTTATATAACATAATAGTAAAATAATAGTAAACTAAATGCTGACTAAATAATTTTTTCTTTATGGTTTCCAACCCAAAATTCCACACTTGCATATAACACCATAATAAGGCCATATGATAATCCATGAAATCTTCAAAAAGTGCATATGTATCTTGTGTGCAGATAGGTTTAGAAATCTTAGAAACTCAACATGATTATCTATAATAAGCCAATAATGTGCAGGTTGAGAAATTATTACACAGTGATTCACCACCTCTACTCCCGTCGAAATGTTTCGACCTCTTATGCGTTTCTTCTCCTCCTCCGCTTCCTTCCTCAACGGTCTTCTCACCTTCCGCCTCTCGCCGGATCCCCGCCGCACCATCACCAGCACCGCTAAGCCACCTCCCCAACCTGAGGTCATCTCTCCTTCCCAATTCGACCGCCCCATCCTCACCTTCAACCCACTCGACCTCGAGTCTGCTGAACGACTTCCGCACCCCGCGGACGGCGACACCTCTGGCGCCGGAATCATTCATCCATATTGGAAGCGGATCAGGAAAATCGTCATGGCAGTGGGTCTCGGCGGGATGGGCATGGCGATGACTCTGATGGTTAATGCCCCAGCGGCGGCGGCTGCTCACCGGGAACTCTGCATAGCATACATGGTCAACGTCTACCTTGTGCTCCTCACCGGGATGGGGTTCTCCCTCTTCTCTGTCGTGATGATGTGAAACTCCTATGTGGGGTTGGTGCAGAGGGGCTAATATTCCTCACCCTCTTCTTGGTCGTCGCCTCCTGCTTCCTTCGCATCCACCTCACCCTCCCGATTGTCGTCGTCTACCTTGTGGCCTCCAGAGTCCTCGCCGGCGTAGCCTTCATCTGCCTCTACCTCTGCCTAACTCGGCCTGTGAATCCTCGATAATTGGTGGATAACGAACGCAAAATAATTTTTTTAATGATATATATAGATAATCTTCAAAAACATTTTAGACTTATCACTCATAAAATGATATCTAGATTATATAACATAATAGTAAAATAACAGTAAACTAAATGCTCACTAAATAATTTTTTCTTAATAGCTTCCAACCAAAAATTTCACACTTGCGTATAACACCATAATAAGGTCATATGATAATCCATGAAATCTTCAGAAAGTGCACATGTATCTTGTGTGCAGATAGGTTTAGAAATCTTAGGAACTCCACATGATTATCTATAATAAGCCTACAATGTGCAGGTTGAGAAATTATTACACAGTGATTCACCACCTCTACTCCCGTCGAAATGTTCCCACCTCTGATGCGTTTCTTCTCCTCCTCCGCTTCCTTCCTCAACTGTCTTCTCACCTTCCGCCTCTCGCCGGATCCCCGCCGCACTATCACCAGCACCGCTAAGCCACCTCCCCAACCTGAGCTCATCTCTCCTTCCCAGTTCGACCGCCCCATCCTCACCTTCAACCCACTTGACCTCGAGTCTGCTGAACGACTTCCGGACACCGCGTACGGCGACACCTCTGGTGCTGGAATCAATCATCCATATTGGAAGCGGATCGGGAAGATCGTCATGGAAGTGGGTCTCGGCGGGATGGGCATGGCTATGACTCTGATGGTTAATGCCCTAGCGGCGGCGGCTGCTCACCGGGATCTCTGCATAGCATACATGGTCATCGTCTACCTGGTGCTCCTCACTGAGATGGGGCTCTCCCTCTTCTCCGTCGCGATGACGGGAAGCCCCTATGTCGGGTGGGTGCAGAGGAGGCTCATATTCCTCACCCTCTTCTTGGTCATCGCCTCCTGCTTCCTTCGCATCCACCTCACCTTCATGATAGTCGTCGTCTACCTAGTGGCCTCCAGAGTCCTCACTGGCGTAGCCCTCATCTGCCTCTACGTCTGCCTGGCTCGGCCTGCAACATGAACTGCACTCCTCGATAATTGGTGGGTAACGAACGCAAAATAATTTTTTTTAGTGACATATAAAGATAATCTTCTAAAAAATTTTAAACTTATCACTCATAAAATGATATCTAGATTATATAACATAATAGTAAAATAATAGTAAACTAAATGCTCACTAAATAATTTTTTCTTGATGGCTTCCAACCCAAAATTCCACACTTGCATATAACACCATAATAAGGTCATATGATAATCCATGAAATCTTCAGAAGTGCACATGTATCTTGTGTGCAGATACGTATAGAAATCTTAGGAACTCCACATGATTATCTATAACAAGCCTATAATGTGCATGTTGAGAAATTATTATATAGTGATTCACCACCTCTACTCCCGTCGAAATGTTCCCACCTCTGATGCGTTTCTTCTCCTCCTATGCTTACTTCCTCAACTGTCTTCTCACCTTTCGCCTCTCGTCGGATCCCCGCCGCACCATCACCTGCACCGCTAAGCCACCTCCCCAACCTGAGGTCATCTTTCCTTCCCAGTTCAACAGCCCCATCCTCACCTTCAACCCACTCGACATCGAGTCTGCTGAACGACTTCCGGACCTCGCGGACGGCGACACCTCTGGCGCCGGAATCAATCATCCATATTGGAAGCGGATCGGGAAGATCGTCATGGCAGTGGGTCTCGGCAAGATGGGCATGGCGATGACTCTGATGGTTAATGCCCTAGCGGCGGCGGCTGCTCACCGGGATCTCTGTATAGCAAACATGGTCATCGTCTACCTGGTGCTCCTCACCGGGATGGGGCTCTCCCTCTTCTCTGTCGTGATGATGGGAAGCCCCAATGTGGGGTGAGTGCAGAGGAGGCTCATATTCCTCACCCTCTTCTTGGTCATCGCCTCCTGCTTCCTTCGCATCCACCTCACCCTCCTGATAGTCGTCGTCTACCTAGTGGCCTCCAGAGTCCTCATCGGCATAGCCTTCATCTCTCTACGTCTGCCTGGCTCAGCCTGCGACATGAACTGCACTCCTAGATAATTGGTGGATAACGAACAAAAAATTATTTTTATTTAATGACATATATAGTTAATCTTCTAAAAAATTTTAAACTTATCACTCATAAAATGATATCTAGATTATATAACATAATAGTAAAATAATAGTAAACTAAATGCCCACTAAATATTTTTTTCTTGATGGCTTCCAACCCAAAATTTCACACTGGCATATAACACCATAATAAGACCATATGATAATCCATGAATTCTTCAGAAAGTGCACATGTATCTTGTATGCAGATAGGTTTAGAAATCTTAAGAACTCCACATGATTATCTATAATAAGCATACAATGTGCAGGTTGAGAAATTATTACACAATGATTCACCATCTCTACTCTCGTCGAAATGTTCCCACCTCTGATGCGTTTCTTCTCCTCCTCCATTTCCTTCCTCAACTGTCTTCTCACCTTCCGCCTCTCGCCTGATCCCCGTCGCACCATCACCAGCACTGCTACGCCACCTCCCCAGCCTGAGGTCATCTCACCTTCCCAGTTCGACTGCCCCAACCTCACATTCAACCCACTTGACCTCGAGTCTACTGAACGTCCTCCGGACCCCACGGATGGCGACACTTCTGGCGCCAGAATCAATCTTCCATATTGGAAGCGGATCGGGAAGATCGTCATGGCAATGGGTCTCGGCGGGATGGGCATGGCGATGACTCTGATGGTTAATGCCCCAGCGGCGGCGGCTGTTCATCGGGATCTCTGCATAGCATACATAGTCAACATCTACCTGGTGCTCCTCACTGTGATGGGGTTCTCCCTCTTCTCTGTCGCGATGACGGGAAGCCCCTATGTGGGGTGGGTGAAGAGGAGGCTCATATTCCTCACCCTCTTCTTGGTCATCGCCTTATGCTTCCTTTGTGTCCACCTCACCCTCCTGATAGTCGTCGTCTACCTAGTGGCCTCCAGAGTCCTCATCGGCGTAGCCTTCATCTCTCTACGTCTGCCTGGCTCAGCCTGCGACATGAAGTGCACTCCTCGATAATTGATGGATAACGAACAAAAAATTATTTTTATTTAATGACATATATAGTTAATCTTCTAAAAAATTTTAAACTTATTACTCATAAAAAGATATCTAGATTATATAACATAATAGTAAAATAATAGTAAACTAAATGCTCACTAAATAATTTTTTCTTGATGGCTTCCAACCCAAAATTCCACACTTGCATATAACACCATAATAAGACCATATGATAATCCATGAAATCTTCAGAAAGTGCACATGTATCTTGTATGCAGATTGGTTTAGAAATCTTAAGAACTCCACATGATTATCTATAATAAGCATACAATGTACAGGTTGAGAAATTATTACACAATGATTCACCACCTCTACTCTCGTCGAAATGTTTCCACCTCTGATGCGTTTCTTCTCCTCCTCCATTTCCTTCCGCAACTGTCTTCTTACCTTCCGCCTCTCGCCGGATCCCCGCCGCACCATCACCAGCACCGCTAAGCCACCTCCCCAACCTGAGGTCATCTCTCCTTCCCAGTTCGACCACCCCATCCTCACCTTCAACCCACTCGACCTCGAGTCTGCTGATTGTCTTCCAGACCCCGCGGATGGCGACACTTCTGGCGCCAGAATCAATCATCCATATTGGAAGCAGATCGGGAAGATCGTCATGGTAGTGGGTCTCGGCGGGATGGGTATCGCGATGACTCTGATGGTTAATGCCCCAACGGCGGCGGCTGCTCACCGGGATCTCTGCATAGCATACATGAACATCGTCTACCTGGTGCTCCTCACCGGGATGGGGCTCTCCCTCTTCTCTGTCGCGATGACGGGAAGCCCCTATGTCGGGTGGGTGCAGAGGAGGCTCATATTCCTCACCCTCTTCTTGGTCATCGCCTCCTGCTTCCTTCGCATCCACCTCACCCTCATGATAGTCGTCTTCTAACTAGTGCCTTCCAGAGTCCTCGCCGGCGTAGCCTTCATCTGCCTCTACCTCTACCTGGCTCGGCCTGGGACATGAACTACACTCCTCGATAATTGGTGGATAACGAACGCAAAAATTAATTTTTTTAAAGACATATATAGATAATTTTGTAAAAAATTTAGATTATATAACATAATAGTAAAATAATAGTAAACTAAATGCTCACTAAATAATTTTTTCTTGATGGCTTCCAACCCAAAATTCCACACTTGCTTATAACACCATAATAAGACCATATGATAATCCATGAAATCTTCAGAAAGTGCACATGTATCTTGTGTGCAAATAAGTTTAGAAATCTTAGGAACTCCACATGATTATCTATAATAAACCTATAATGTGCAGGTTGAGAAATTATTACACAGTGATTCACCACCTCTACTCCCGTCGAAATGTTCCCACTTCTGATGCATTTTTTCTCCTCCACCGCTTCCTTCCTCAACTGTCTTCTCACCTTCCGCCTCTCGCCGGATCCCCGTCGCACCATCACCAGCACCGCTAAGCCACCTCCCCAACCTGAGGTCATCTCACCTTCCCAGTTCGACTGCTCAACCTCACATTCAACCCACTCGACCTCGAGTCTGCTGAACGTCCTCCGGACCCCGCGGATGGCGACACTTCTGGTGCCAGAATCAATCATCCATATTGGAAGCGGATCAGAAAGATCGTCATGGCAGTGGGTCTCGGCGGGATGGGCATGGCGTTGACTCTGATGGTTAATGCTCCAGCGGCGGCGGCTAATCATCAGGATCTCTGCATAGCAAACATGGTCATCGTCTACCTGGTGCTCCTCACCGGGATGGGGCTCTCCCTCTTCTCTGTCGTGATGACGAGAAGCCCCGATGTGGGGTGTGTGCAGAGGAGGCTCATATTCCTCACCCTTTTCTTGGTCATCGCCTCCTGCTTCCTTCGCATCCACCTCACCCTCCCGATTGTCGTCGTCTACCTAGTGGCCTCCAGAGTCCTAGCCGGCGTAGCCTTCATCTGCCTATACCTCTGCCTAGCTCGGCCTGTGACATGAACTGCACTCCTCGATAATTGGTGGATAACGAACAAAAATTTATTTTTATTTAATGACATATATAGATAATCTTCTAAAATATTTTAAACTTATCACTCATAAAATGATATCTAGATTATATAACATAATAGTAAAATAATAGTAAACTAAATGCTCACTAAATAATTTTTTCTTGATGGCTTTCAACCCAAAATTCTACACTTGCATATAACACCATAATAAGGCCATATGATAATCCATGAAATCTTCAGAAAGTGCACATGTATCTTGTGTGCAGATAGATTTAGAAATCTTAGGAACTCCACATGATTATCTATAATAAGCCTATAATGTATAGGTTGAGAAATTATTACACAGTGATTCACCACCTCTACTCCCGTCGAAATGTTCCCACCTCTGATGAGTTTCTTCTCCTCCTCTGCTTCCTTCCTCAACTGTCTTCTCACCTTCCGCCTCTCGCCGGATCCCCGTTGCACCATCACCAGCACCGCTAAGCCACCTCCACAACCTGAGGTCATCTCTCCTTCCCAGTTCGACCGCCCCATCCTCACCTTCAACCCACTCGACCTTGAGTCCGTTGAACGACTTCCGGACCCCGCGGACGGCAACACCTCTGGCGCCGGAATCAATCATCCATATTGGAAGCGGATCGGGAAGATCGTCATGGCAGTGGGTCTTTGTGGGATTGGCATGGCGATGACTCTGATGGTTAATGCCCCAGCAGCGGCGGCTGCTCACCGTGAACTCTGCAAAGTATACATGGTCATCGTCTACCTGGTGCTCCTCACCGGGATGGGGCTCTCCCTCTTCTCTGTCGCGATGACGGGAAGTCCCTAGGTGGGGTGGCTGCAGAGGAGGCTCATATTCCTCACCCTCTTCTTGGTCATCGCCTCCTTCTTCCTTTGCATTCACCTCACCCTCCCGATAGTCGTCGTCTACCTAGTGGCCTCCAGAGTCCTCGCCGGCATTGCCCTAATCTGCCTCTACGTCTGCCTGGCTCGGCCTGCGACACGAACTACACTCCTCGATAATTGGTGGATAACGAACGGAAAATAATTGTCGCATAAGGGCTTTGGGTTTAGGGTTTAGGCTCAAAATAATTGCACTCCTAGATATCATTTTATGAGTGATAAATTAAAAATTTTTTAGAAGATTATCTATATGTCATTAAAAAAAATTATTTTTTATATAATATTATGTAACACCAAGATAATATTAAACTAAATTTCCATATTGTTTAAATAGAGAATGTCACATTTTTGAAATACGATGCTTGCATTTTTGTTGCTATTACGAGCACTAAAGAAAAACAATAAAAAAGCCTACATAAAAATAGCATTAAAAACCATTTTTGTATTGTATATTTTTTATATAAACTCTTTATTGCTTCGTATGAGTAATTTCATAGCAGATATTATTTTTAAATTTTTACTAATTTTCTTATTTCATATAGAATTTTGTATGTAACATATAGGCAATTGTCATATGAAGTAAAAAAGAATTCTATAAAAACAAGAGGTATTTCAGCGTCATTCTTACCAGCACTTGCATTCTAGTTATTTGCACCAAAAAAATAGACTTGGTGCACTATATGGACTGTGTCCAGTTTAGCTCAATTCAATTGAATTTGAGTTTAAATTAGCACAAAGCCTAATCAAGTCAACTCAAGCTTTTCAAAAATTTTAATTTTTTTTAAAAGTTACCTTTGCTAAAATTTAAAATTAAATTAATCATACCTGCATAATCACCTAATTAATATCCTCTAAAACATTAATATATATAAGCAATAAATGATTATAATAAAAAATTTAATATATTATTTATATAGAAAAAATAAAAATCAAGTTCCAATCCCTGCACGTGGCTACCTCAATAAATTCGAGTTAAATTTAATTTGAACTAAATATTAATTCAAACATCATTCTAGTCAAACTCTCAACCCCACACAAAGCTCAAAAGCAATTTTGAAGAACTATGTGGTTATATATTGTAAGAAAGGTAAGAAAAATATTATGGCGGGTAATGCTTCCATTACTATTATATGGTCGATGAAATAAATACATGAGTTAAAAGAAATAATATTAATAAAATCTTTTGTACATAAATTGCATTATTTAGAATTATCCAATTGAAATACACAATTCATTCATAAAAATACGAAGGATTCAAAATCCATAAAACTTTTGTTAAGTACGCCCCATATATCATTCTCTAATAAATCCAGAAAGCCGCATTTTTCCCACCCAAAATTTACAATAGTGTCGTTTAAACTTGTGACATCCTAGTATCTAAATAAGCTATTTTTTCATTGAGCTAGAAGAACACCACTCAGATATCATAGTTGACTGAGTAGATATAAAACAATTATCCATTCAACTCCACAGAACAAAATGAAAAGCACAAGAGTTTCATAACAGTACTCAGCTACTCACCAGCCCACCGAACAAAAACATATAAATTCATCATTTCAAAAAAATGGCAAGTTAGCCACTTCACATTTTCCCCATAATTTTCTCTGCAACATACGCCAAGGAACAATACTGACCTCAGGTTGGGGAGGAGGATTAGCAGTGCTGGTGATGGTGCGGCGGGGATCCGGTGAGAATCGGAAGGTGAGAAGACGGTTGAGGAAGGAAGTGAAGGAGGAGAAGAAGTGCATCAGAGGTGGGAGCATTTCGACGGGATTAGAGGTTGTGAATTACTGTGTAATAATTTCTCAACCTGTACATTATAGGCTTATTATAGATAATCATGTGGAGTTCCTAAGATTTCAAAACCTATCTGCACACAAGATATATGTGCACTTCCTGAACATTTCATTAATTATCATATGACCTTATTATGGTGTTATATGCAAGTGTAGAATTTTGGATTGGAAGCCATTAAGAAAAAAATTATTTAGTGAGCATTTAGTAAATAATCTAGATATCATTTTATGAGTGACAAGTTTAAAATTTTTTAAGAGATTAACTATATGGACCGTGTCAAAGGAGGGTATTTCTTTGTCCAGTTTAGCTCAATTCAATTGAATTCGAGTTTAATTTAGCACAAAGCCTAATCAAGTCAACTTAAGCTTTTCAAAAAATTTTTTTTTTTTAAAAGTTACCTTTGCTAAAATATAAAATTAAATTAATCATACATGCATAATCACTTAATTAATATCCTCTAAGACATTAATATATATAAGCAACAAAATTATTATAATAAAAGAATTAAATATATATTATTTATATTTAAAAATAAAAATCAAATCAAGTTGAACCGATCCGTCTATTGCTCATGGCTACCTCAATAAATTCGAGTTGAACTTAATTTGAACTAAATATTAATTCAAA
>JAEMOT010000555.1:0-38892 GCA_019297695.1 Apostasia ramifera
AGACTTTTTTATCCAGAAAGTTCCTGACTGATTTTACTGGCGTCTTCTTGTTCTTGGATGTCAAGTTGGCTACCAGACTCAGTTGAGTCGAGTAGCCGAGTCTATGCGACTAGGCCGAGTCGAGCGACCGACTCGGCGACGCGAATCGCCGAGTTGAGTGACAGTTTGGCCGACTCGGACGCTCGACTCGCCGAGTCGCACTGACCGGCCACTCGACTCGCCGAGTCGCGCTGACCGGCCACTCGACTCGCCGAGTGTCGCGCGACTCGCCGAGTCGAGTCACCGCGTCAAGCCGACTCGGTCACGCGACTCGGCGAGTCGAGTCACTGAGTCAAGCCAACTCGGTCGCGCAACTCGGTGAGTCGAGTCACCGAGTCAGTCTGACTCGGTCGCGCGACTCGCCGAGTCGAGTCACCGAGTCAAGCCGACTAGGTCACGCGACTCGGCGAGTCGAGTCACCGAGTCAAGCCAACTCGGTCGCACGACTCGGCGAGCCGAGTACCGAGTCAGACCGACTCGGTCGCGCTACTCGGCGAGTCGAGTTACCGAGTCAAGCCATGGCGACTCGGCCGAGTCTAATCCGAGTCACTGACTATAGACTCTGTTGACAATTCAAATTGTCTCTACTTAGTTGAGTCAGGGCAGTCTTGAATCTCTCTGAGGCCTTGGCATGCTTGAACCTTTCTAGATCCCTGTCATCATGTTCAATTCGCTCTTGTCCACCATTTGGCTCCAAAGAAAAACCTCCTGTTACCAGAATTAGGATCAAATCTGTCTCCATCCATCTTGCTCCTATCAGCCTCATCTCGAGTTTCAGATCTATTAATGAATAACTCATGTTCAGAAGTAAATTAAAAAGAAGTGGAAAAAAAAAAGATAGGTAGGCATGAAAATGAGTCACGTCCGAGTTAATCAAATTTATAATAGAACTGAAAATCGTGCCCACCATCTACTCAAAATTCCATATCCACTTCAGCCAACCTGCCTCCATTTTCCACCACCTGTAGTTAATACTAACCTTGACCAAGAGTTAAAGCTTCGTTCATGCTAAGACTAGTACCAAACAAACAAGAGTCAGCTTCATTTGAGCTTTTTGCAGCTATTCATTGCATTACATTGAATTCAAATGGTGTATAAGTATTCAGGGTACGATTCATTGCATAATAAATTATTTTAACTGAATATAAGCAATTGTGTGAGTATTCAATTAATTTTTATTGTATTTAAAGAGAATATATATAATTTTACTTTAATTTTGTCAATATGAAGGTTTGTTAACATTATACTCTGATTACACACCAAATGTTTGTTATATTGATTTATTTCAATCGAACATTGATGTTTGGCGATCAATTAGTGACATTTGATTTTGTTTTAATGTAATACCTATAATTACACAGCTTTGTCATTATATTAATCAATTTTAAGAGAATAAGCTCTTTTAGGGACTGATTTATGATATATCAATGAATTTGAGTTAAATAGTAATATTTTGCAGCAATACATTGCATTATATTGAATTCAAGTGGAATACATGTATTTGGAATACATGAATTCAAGTGGAATACATGTATTTGAAGAGAATATATATAATTTGTTTTTGGTCTTCTCTATATGAAGATTTTTTAACATAATACTCTGATTACACACCTAAAGTTTGCTATATTGTTGTATTTCAATAGTAAATTGATATTTGGCAATCTAATAAGGACATTTGATTGTGTTTTAATGTAATACCTACAATTACACATCTATTTGTCAGTATATCGATCACGTTTAGGAGAATAGGATCTTTTAAGAACTGATTTATGACATATCAATAAATTTGAGTTGAATAGTGATGTTTTTGCAGCTATTCATTGTATTACGTTGAATTTAAATGGAGTACAAGCATTCAGAGTACGATTCATTGCATAATACGTTATTTTAATTGAATACAAGCAATTGTGTGAGCATTTAATTAGTTTTTTTAGTATTTGAAGAGAATATATGCAATTTGACTTTGATCTTGTCTATATGAAGATTGTTTAACATTATACTCTGATTACACCTAATGTTTGTTATATTGATGTATTTTAATCGAGCATTGATATTTGGCGATCAATTAGTGACATTTAATTATGTTTTAAGAGAATAGGCTCTTTTAGGGACTCATTTATGATATATAAATGAATTTGAGTTAAATAGTGATGTTTTGCAGCAATTCATTATATTATGTTGAATTCAAGTGGAATACATGCATTTGGAGTACAATTTATTCCATAATAAGTTATGTTAACTGAATGCTAGCTATTATTTGAGTATTCAATTAGTTGTTATTGTATTTGAAGAGAATATATATAATTTGACTTTAATATTGTCTATATGAAGGTATTTTAACATAATACTCAGATTACACGACTAATATTTGTTATATTAATATATTTTAATCAAAAAACGATGTTTGGCATCTGTTAAGGATTTTTAATTGTGTTTTAATGTAATACCTACAAATACATATCTTTTTATCAGTATATCGATTAATGTTTAGAGAATAGACACTTTTAGGGACTGCTTTATGACAAACCAATGAATTTGAGTTGAATAGTGATGTTTTTGCAGTTATTCATTGCATTACCCTGAATTCAAGTGGTGTAGCATTCAGACTACGATTCATTGCATAATAAATTATTTTTACTGAATACAAGCAATTGTCTTAGTATTCTGTTAGTGTTTAATGTATTTAAAGAGAATATATGCAATTTGATTTTGATCTTGTCTATATGAAGATTGTTTAACATTATACTCTGATTACACACCTAAAGTTTATTATATTGTTGTATTTCAATCGTAAATTGATATTTGACGATCTATTAGGGACATTTGATTATATTTTAATGTAATACCTACAATTACACATCTACTTGTCAGTTTATCGATCAAGTTTAAGGGAATAGGCTATTTTAGGAATCTGATTTATGACATATCAATGAATTTGAGTTGAATAGTAATGTTTTTTGCAGCCATTCATGGTATTACGTTGAATTCAAGTGGAGTACAAGCATTCAGAGTACGATTCATTGCATAATATATTATTTTAACTGAATACAAGTAATTGTGTGAGTATTCAATTAGTTTTCTTTGTATTTGAAAAGAATATATGCAATTTAACTTTGATCATATCTATATAAAGGTTTTTTAACATTATACTCTGATCACACACCTAATATTTGCTATATTGATGTATTTCAATCGAAAAGTGATATTTGGTGTCTATTAGGGACATTTGATTGTGTTTTAATGTAATACCTACAATTACATATCTTTTTTTAAGTATATCGATAAAGTTTAAGAGAATAGGTCATTTTAGGGCCTAATTTATGACATGTCATAGAATTTGAGTTGAATAGTTATGTTTTTGCAGCTATTCATTGCTTTAGTTGAATTCAAGTGGTGTACAAGCATTCAGAGTACAATTCATTGCATAATACATTATTTTAACTGAATACAAGCAATTATAAGAGTATTCAATTAGGTTTTTTTGTATTTGAAGAGAATATATGAAATTTGTCTTTGATCTTATCTATATGAACGTTTTTTAATATTATACTGTAATTACACACCCAATATTTGCAATATTGATGTTTTTCAATCGAAAATTGATATTTGGCGATCTATTAGCGACAGTTGATTGCGTTTTAATGTAATGCTTACAATTACACATCTTTCTATCAGTATATTGATTAATTCTAAGAGAATAGGCACTTTTACGGACTGATTTATGACATATCAATGAATTTGAGTTGAATATTAATGTTTTTCCAGTTATTCATTGCATCACGTTGAATACAAGTAGAGTACAAGCATTCAGAGTACGATTCATTGCATAATAAGTTTTTTTAACTGAATATAAGCAATTTTGTGAGTATTCAATTTATTTTTACTGTATTAGAAGAGAATATATGTAACTTGACTTTGATCTTGTCTATACGAAGATTTTTTAACATAATGCTCTGATTACAAACCTAATATTTTTCATATGCTGTATTTACATCGAAAATTTATATTTGGCGATCTATTAGGGACTATTGACTGTATTTTAATGTAATACCTATAATTACACATTTATTTATCAGTATATCGATCAAGATTAAGAGAATAGGGTTTTCTAGGAACTGATTTATGACATATCAATGAATTTGAGTTGAATAGTGATGTTTTTGCAGCTATTCATTGCATTACCTTGAATTCAAGTGGTATACAAGCATTCAGAGTACGATTCATTGCGTAACAAGTTATTGTTACTGAATACAAGCAATTGTGCTCTTATTCAATTAGTGTTTATTGTATTTGAAGAGAATATATGAAATTTGATTTTGTTCTTGTCTATATGAAGGTTTTTTAACATTATACTCTTATTACACACCTAATATTCATTATATTGATGTATTTCATTCACAAATTGATATTTGGCGATCTATTAGGGACATTTCATTGTGTTTTAACATAACACTTACAATTACACATCTTTTTGTCAGTATAGCGATCAATTTTCGGAGAATAGGCTCTTTTAGGAACTGATTTATGATATATCAATGAATTTGAGTTGAATAGTGATGTTTCTCCCGTTATTCATTGCATTACGTTGAATTCAAGTGGAGTACAAGCATTCAGAGTACGATTCATTGCTTAATAAGTTATTTTAATTGAATACAAGCACTTTTGTGAGTATTCAAATAGTTTTTATTATATTTTAAGAGAATATTTGTAACTTGACTTTGGTCTTGTCTATATCAAGAATTTTTAATATAATACTCTGATTACACACCTAACATTTTCAATATTGATGTATTTCAATCAAAAATCTATATTTGCCGATCTATTAGAGACAGTTGATTGTGTTTTAATGTAATTCTTATAATTCCACATCTTTCTGTCAGCATATTGATCGGCATATTAATCAATTCTAAGAGAATAGACACTTTTAGGAACTGATTTATGACATATCAACGCATTTGAGTTGAATAGTGATGTTATTCCTTGTTTTCATTGCATCACGTTGAATTCAAGTAGAGTACAAGCATTCAGAGTACGATTCATTGCATCATAAGTAATTTTAACTGAATACAAGCAATTTTGTGAATATTCAATTAGTTTTTATTATATTTGAAGAGAATATATGTAATTTGACTATAATCTTGTCCATATGAAGGTTTTTTAACATAATGCTCTGATTACAAACCTAATGTTTGCTTTATTATTGTATTTCAATCGAAAATTAATATTTGGCGATCTATTAGGGACATTTGTTTGTATTTTAATGTAATACCTACAATTACACATCTTTTTATAAGTATATTGATAAAATTTAAGAAAATAAGCTCTTTTAGGTACTCATTTATGATATATTAATGAATTTGAGTGGAATAGTGATGTTTTTGCAGCTATTCTTTGCATTACATTGAATTCAAGTGGTGTATAAGCATTTAGGGTACGATTAATTGTATAATAAGTTATTTTAGCTTAATACAAGCAATTGTGCAAGTATTCAATTAGTTTTAATTATATTTGAAGAGAATATATGTGTAATTTGATTTTGATCTTGTCTATATGAAGGTTTTTTAACATTTAACGCTGATTACATACCTAATGTTTGCTATATTGCTGTATTTCAATCAAAAATTAATATTTGGTGATCTACTATGGACGTTCGATAGCGTTTTAAGGTAATACCAACAATTACACATCTTTTTATCAGTATATCGATCACGTTTATGAAAATAGGCTCTTTTAAGGACTGATTTATGACATTTCGAAGAAATTGAGTTGAATAGTGATGTTTTTGCAGCTATTCATTGCATTATGTTGAATTCAAGTGGAATACATGCATTTGGAGTACAATTTATTCCATAATAAGTTATGTTAACTGAATGCTAGCCATTATATGAGTATTAAATTAGTTTTTATTATATTTGAAGAGAATATAAGCCAAATGACTTTGATATTATCTATATGAAGGTATTTTAACATAATACTCAGATTACACGACTAATGTTTGTTATATTAATGTATTTTAATCGCACAATCGATGTTTGGCAACTATTAGGGACTTTTAATTGTGTTTTAATGTAATACCTACAAACACATTTCTTTTTGTCAGTATATCGATTAATTTTGAGAGAATAGACACTTTTATGGACTTTTTTTTATGACATATCAATTAATTTGAGTTGAATAGTAAGGTTTTTGCAGCTATTCATTGCATTACCTTGAATTCAAGTAGTGTACAAGCATTTAGAGTACGATTCATTGCATAACAAATTATTTTTTCTGAATACAAGCAATTGTGTTAGTATTCAATTAGTGTTTATTGTATTTGAAGAGAATATATGCAATTTGATTTTGATCTTATCTATATGAAAATTTTAACATTATACTCTGATTACACACGTAATGTTCGCTATATTGATGTATTTCATTCGCAAATTGATATTTGGCGATCTATTAGGGGCATTTGCTTGCGTTTTAATATAATACCTACAATTACATATCTATTTGTCAATATATCGATCAAGTTTAAGAGAATAGGCTCTTTTACGAACTGATTTATGATATATCAATGAATTTGAGTTGAATAGTGATGTTTTTGCAGCTATTCATTGTATTACGTTGAATTTAAGTGGAGTACAAGCATTCAGAGTGCGATTCATTGCATAATATGTTATTTTAACTGAATACAAGCAATTTTGTGAGTATTCAGTTAATTTTTATTATATTTTAAGAGAATATATGTATCTTGGCTTTGATTTTGTCTATATGAAGATTTTTTAACATAATGCTCTGATTATAATTCTAATGTTTGCTATATTACTGTATTTCCATCGAAAATTTATATCTGGCGATCTATTAGGGAATTTGACCGCATTTTAATGTAATACCTACAATTACACATCTTTTTGTAAGTATATCGATCAAATTTAGGATAATAGGCTCGTTTAGGGACTCATTTATGACATATCAATGAATTTGAGTGGAATAGTTATGTTTTAGCTGCTATTCATTGCATTACATTGAATTCAAGTGCAGTACAAGCATTCAGAGTACGATTCTATGCATAATAAGTTATCTTAACTGAATACAAGCAATTTTGTAAGTATTTAACTAGTTTTTATTGTATTTGAAGAGAATATATGTAATTTGACTTTGTTCTTATCTATATGAAGGTTTTTTAACATAATACTCTGATTACACACATAATATTTGCTACATTGCTTTATTTAAATCAAAAATTGATGTTTGGCGATCTATTAGGGACAGTTAATTGCATTTTAATATCACACCTACACACATATTTTTATCAGTATATCGATCAAGTTTAAGAATAAGCTCTTTTAGGAACTGATTTATAACATATCAATAAATTTGAGTTGAATAGTGATGTTTTTGCAGCAATTCATTGCAATATGCTGAATTCATGTGGAATACATGCATTTGGAGTACGATTCATTATATAATAAATTATGTTAATTGAATGCTAGCTATTATATGAGTATTCAATTAGTTTTTATTATATTTGAAGAGAATATAAGCAATTTGACTTTGATATTATCTATATGATGGTATTTTAACATAATACTCAGATTACACGACTAATGTTTGCTATATTAATATATTTTATTCGAAAATCGTTGTTTGGCATCTGTTAGGGACTTTTGATTGCGTTTTAATGTAATACCGACAATTATATATTTTTTTGTCAGTATATCACTTTTAGGAGAATAGGCTCTTTTAGGGACATATCAATGAATTTGAGTTGAATAGTGATGTTTTTCTAGTCATTCATTGTATTACGTTGAATTCAAGTGGAGTACCAGCATTCAAAGTACGATTCATTGCATAATAAGTTATTTTAACTGAATACAAGCAATTTTGTGTGTATTCAATATGTGTTTATTGTATTTGAAGATAATATTTGTAATTTGACTTTGATCTTGTCTATATGAAGGGCTTTTTAACATAATGCTCTGATTACAAATCTAATGTTTGCTATATTGTTGTATTTCAATCTAAAAATGATATTTGGCTATCTATTAGGGACATTTGATTGTATTTTAATGTAATACCTACAATTACACATCTTTTTGTTAGTATATCGGTCAAATTTAAGAGAATAGGCTCTTTTAGGAACTTATTTATGACATATCAATGATTTTGAGTTGAATAGAGATGTTTTTGCAGCTATTCATTCTATTACGTTGAATTCAAATGGAGTACAAGCAATTGTGTGAGTATTCAATTAGTTTGCTTTGTATTTGAAGAGAATATATGCAATTTGACTTTGATCTTATCTATAAGAAGGTTTTTTAATATTATACTCAGATTGCACACCTAATATTTACTATATTGATGTATTTCAATCACAAATTTGAATTTGACGATCTATTAGGGACATTTGATTGCGTTTCGATGTAATACTTATAATTACACATCTTCTTGTCAGCTTATTGATCAATTTTAAGAGAATAGACTCTTTTAGGGACTGATTAATGACATATCAACGAATTTGAGTTGAATAGTGATATTTTTGCAGCTATTCATTGCATTACCTTGAATTCTAGTGGTGTACAAGCATTCAGAGTACGATTCATTGCATAACAAGTTATTTTTACTGAATACAAGCAATTGTGTTAGTATTCAATTAGTATTTATTGTATTTGAAGAGAATATTTACAATTTGATTTTGATATTGTCTATATGAAAGTTTTTTAACATTATACTCTGATTATTGATGTATTTCATTCGCAAATTGATATTTGACGATTTATTAGGGACATTTGCTTGCATTTTAATATAATACCTACAAGTACACATTTTTTTATCAGTATATCGATCAATGTTTGAAAATAGGCTCTCTTATGGACTGATTTATATTATAACAAAGAATTTGAGTTGAATAATGATGTTTTTCTAGTTATTCAATGCATTACGTTGAATTCAAGTGGAGTACAAGCATTTAGAGTAGGATTCACTGCATATTAAGTTATTTTAACTGAATACAAGCAATTTTCTGAGTACTCATTTAGGTTTTTTTGTATTTGAAGAGAATATATGTAATTTGACTTTGATCTTTTCTATATGAAGGTTTTTAACATAATGCTCTGATTATAAATCTAATATTTTCTATATTGATCTATTTCAATCGAAAATTGATATTGGGCGATCTATTTGGGACAGTTGATTGCGTTTTAATGTAATACCTACAATTACATATCTTTTTATCAGTATATCGATCAACTGTAAGAGAATAAGCTCTTTTAGAGACTCATTTATGACATATCAATGAATTTGAGTGGAATAGTGATGTTTTTTGTATCCATTTATTGCGTTACATTGAATGCAAGTGGTGTATAGGCATTCACGGTACGATTATTTGCATAATAAGTTATTTTAACTGAATATAAGCAATTGTGTGAGTATTCAATTAGTTTTTATTGTATTTGAAGAGAATATATGTAATTTAACTTTGATCTTATCTATATGAAGGTTTGTTAATATTATACTCTCATTACACACCTAATGTTTGTTATATTTATGTTTTTCAATCGAACATTAATATTTGGCGATCAATTAGTGACATTGGATTATGTTTTAATGTAATACCTAAAATTACACAGCTTTTTGTCATTATATTGATCAATTCTAAGAGAATAGGCTCTTTTAGGGACTGATTTATGATATATTAATGAATTTAAATTAAATAGTGATGTTTTGTAGCTATTCATTACATTATATTGAATTAAAGTGGAATACATGCATTTGGAGTACGATTTATTCCATAATAAGTTATGTTAACTGAATGCTAGCCATTTTGAGAGTATTTAATTAGTTTTTATTGTGTTTGAAGAGAATGTAAGCCATTTGACTTTGATATTGTCTATATGAAGGTATTTTAACATAATACTCAGATTACACGACTAATATTTGCTATATTAATGTATTTTAATCGAAAATCGATGTTTGGCATCTATTAGAGACTTTTAATTGTGTTTTAATGTAATACCTACAAATACATATCTTTTTGTAAGTATATCGATCAATTTTTAGAGAATAGACACTTTTAGGGACTGATTTATGACATATCAATGAATTTGAGTTTAATAGTGATGATTTTGCAACTATTCATTGCATTACCTTGAATTCAAGTGGTGTACAAGCGTTCAGAGTACGATTCATTGCATAACAAATTATTTTTACTGAATACAAGCAATTGTGTTAATATTCAATTATGTTTTAATTGTATACAAGCAATTGTGATATTGTCTATATGAAGGTTTGTTAACATTATACTCTGATTACACACCTAATATTTGTTATATTGATGTATTTCAATCGAACATTGATATTTGGCGATCAATTAGTGACATTTAATTGTGTTTTAATGTAATACCTACAATTACATAGCTTTTTGTCATTATATTGAACAATTTTAAGAGAATAGGCTCTTTTAGGGACTCATTTATGATATATCAATGAATTTAAGTTAAATAGTGATGTTTTGCAGCAATTCATTGCATTATATTGAATTAAAGTGGAATACATGCATTTCGAGAACGATTTATTCCATAATAAGTTATGTTAACTGAATGCTAGCCATTTTGAAGAGTATTTGATCATATGTCACTAATCGATCGCCAAATATCAATATTTGATGGAAATACATCAATATAGCAAATATTAGGTGTTTAATAAGAGTATAATATTAACAAACCTTCATATAGATAAGATCAAAGTCAAATTACATATATTCTCTTTAAACATAATAAAAACTAATTAAATACTGACACAATTGCGTGTATTCAGTTAAAGTAACTTATTATGCAATGAATCGTCCCCTGAATACTAGTACTCCACTTGAATTCAACGTAATGCAATGAATAACTAGAAAAACATGACTATTAAACTCAAATTCATTGATATGTTTTAAATCAGTCCCTAAAAGAGCCTATTTTAAGGTAATACCTACAATTACACATCTTTTTTTCATTATATTGATCAATTCGAAGAGAATAGGCTCTTTTAGGAACTGATTTATGATATATCAATAACTTTGAGTTGAATAGTGATATTTTTGCAGCAATTCATTGCATTATGTTGAATTCAAGTGAAATACATGCATTTGAAGTATGATTCATCGCATAATAAGTTATGTTAACTAAATGCTAGCCATTTTATGAGTATTCAATTAATATTTTTTGTATTTGAAGAGAATATATATAATTTGACTTTGATCTTGTCTATATGAAGATTTTTTAACATTATACTCTGATTACACACCTAAAGTTTGCTATATTATTGTATTTCAATCGTAAATTGATATTTGGCGATCTATTAGGGACAATTAATTGCGTTTTAATGTAATACCTATAATTACACATCTATTTGTCAGTATATCGATCAAGTTTAACAGAATAGGCTCTTTTAGGAACTGATTTATGATATATCAATGAATTTGAGTTGAATAGTGATATTTTTACAGCTATTCATTGCATTATCTTGAATTCAAGGGTGCACAAGCATTAAGAGTACGATTCATTGCATAACAAGTTATTTTTACTGAATACAAGCAATTGTGTTAGTATTCAATTAGTGTTTATTGTATTTGAAGAGAATATATATGCAATTTGATTTTGATCTTATCTATATGAAGGTTTTTAACATTATACTCTGATTACACACCTAATGTTCGCTATATTGATGTATTTCATTCGCAAATTGATATTTGGCAATCTATTAGGGATATTTGATTGCGTTTTAATATAATACCTATAAATACACTTCTTTTTGTCAGTATATCGATCACTTTTAGGAGAATAGACTCTTTTCGAGACTGATTTAAAGCATATCAATGAATTTGAGTTGAATAGTGATGTTTTTCTAGTTATTCATTACATTACGTTGAATTTAAATGGAATACATACATTTGAAGTACGATTTATTGCTTAATAAGTTATGTTAACTGAATGCTAGCCATTGTGTGAGTATTTAATTTATTTTTTTTTTTATTTGAAGAGAATATATGTAATTTGACATTGATCTTGTCTATATGAAAGTTTTTTAACATTATGCTCTTATTCCACACCTAATATTTATTATATGGATGTAATTCAATCGAAAATTGATATTTGACGATCTATTAGGAACATTTGATTGTGTTTCGATGTAATACCTATAGTTACATATCTTTTTGTTAGCATATTGATCAATTTTAAGAGAATAGGCTCTTTTAGGGACTGATTTATGACATATCAATGAATTTAGATTATGATTCAT
The DNA here is from genome assembly GCA_019297695.1 of Apostasia ramifera. Taxonomy (NCBI): domain Eukaryota; kingdom Viridiplantae; phylum Streptophyta; class Magnoliopsida; order Asparagales; family Orchidaceae; genus Apostasia; species Apostasia ramifera. The sequence continues at coordinate 12,310 of JAEMOT010000555.1, forward strand.
TGCATAATAAGTTATGTTAATTGAATGCTAGCCATTATATGAGTATTCAATTAGTTTTTATTATATTTGAAGAGAATATAAGCAATTTGACTTTGATATTGTCTATATGATGGTATTTTAACATAATACTCAGATTACACGACTAATATTTGCTATATTAATATATTTTAATCGAAAATCGATGTTTGGCATCTGTTAAGGACTTTTGATTGTATTTTAATGTAATACCGACAATTATATATCTTTCTGTCAGTATATCGATCAATGTTTAGAGAATAGGCACTTTTAGGGACTGATTTAAAACATATCAATAAATTTGAGTTGAATAGTGATGTTTTTGCAGCTATTCATTGCATTACTTTGAATTCAAGTGATGTACAAGCATTCAGAGTACGATTCATTGCATAACAAGTTATTTTTATTGAATACAAGCAATTGTGTTAGTATTCAATTAGTGTTTATTCTATTTGAAGAAAATATGTGTAATTTGATTTTGATCTTGTCTATATGAAGGTTTTTTAACATTATACTTGGATTATACTCCTAATGTTTGCTATATTACTGTATTTTAATCGAAAATTGATATTTCATGATCTATTAGGGACGTTTGTTTGCGTTTTAAGGTAATACCTGTAATTATACATCTTTTTGTCAGTATATCAATTAAGTTTAAGAGAATAGGCTCTTTTAAGGACTAATTTATGATATTTCAAAGGATTTGAGTTGAATAGTAATGTTTTTGCAGCTAATCATTGCATTGCGTTGAATTGAAGTGGTGTACAATCATTAAGAGTACGATTTATTGCATAATCTGTTATTTTAACTGAATACAAGCAATTGTGTGAGTATTCAATTATTATTATTTATTTGAAAAGAATATATGCAATTTGACTTTGATCTTATCTATATTAAGGTTTTTTAATATTATACTCTGATTGCACGCCTAATGTTTACTATATTGATGTATTTCAATCGAAAATTGGTATTTGACGATCTATTGAGACATTTGATTGTGTTTCGATGTAATACCTATAATTACACATCTTTTTGTCAGCATATTGATTAATTTTAAGAGAATATGCTCTTTTAGGGACTAATTTATGACATATTAATGAATTTGGAGTATGATTTATTCCATAATAAGTTATGTTAACTGAATGCTAGCCATTTTGTGAGTATTTAATTAGTTTTTATTGTGTTTGAAGAGAATGTAAGCCATTTGACTTTGATATTGTCTATATGAAGGTTTTTTAACATAATACTCAGATTATACGATTAATATTTGTTATATTAATGTATTTTAATCAAAAATCGATTTTTGGCATCTGTTAGGGTTTTAATGTATTACCGATAAATACATATCTTTTTATCAGTATATCGATCAATTTTTAGAGAATAGACACTTTTAGAGACTGATTTATGACATATCAATGAATTTTAGTTGAATAGTTATTTTTTTTCAACAATTCATTGCATTACCTTGAATTCAAGTAGTGTACAAGCATTCAGAGTACGATTCATTGCATAACAAATTATTTTTACTGAATACAAGCAATTATGTTAGTATTCAGTTAGTGTTTATTGTATTTGAAGAGAATATATGTAATTTGATTTTGATATTGTCTATATGAAGATTTTTTAACATTATACTTTGATTACACACCTAAAGTTTGTTATATTGATGTATTTCAATTAAAAATTAATATTTGACGATCTATTTGGGATATTTAATTGTATTTTAATATAATACCTGCAATTACACATCTATTTGTCAGTATATCGATCAAGTTTAAGAGAATAGGCTCTTTTAGAAACTGATTTATGACATATCAATGAATTTGATTTGAATAGTAATGTTTTTGCAGCTATTCATTGTATTACGTTGAATTCAAGTGGAGTACAAGCATTCAGAGTACGATTCATTATATGATACATTATTTTAACTGAATACAAGCAATTTTGTGAGTATTCAATTAGTTTTTATTGTATTTGAAGAGAATATATGTAATTTGACTTTAATATCTGTATGAAAGTTTTTTAACATAATATTCTCATTATACCTATAATATTTGCTATATTATTGTATTTCAATCGAAAATTGATATTTGGTGATCTATTAGGGACATTTAATTGCGTTTTAATGTAACACCTACAATTACACATTTTTTTGTTAGTATATCGATCACGTTTAAGAGAATAGACTGTTTTAGGGACTGATTTATGACATATCAATGAATTTGAGTTAAATAGTAATGTTTTTGCAGCTATTCATAGCATTACGTTGAATTCAAGTGCTGTACAAGCATTCAGAGTTCGATTTATTGTATAATACGTTATTTTAACTTAATACAATTAATTGTGTGAGTATTCAATTAGTTTTTTTTTATTTGAAGAGAATATATATAATTTGACTTTGATCTTCTCTATATGAAGGTTTTTTAATATTATACTCTGATTACATACCTAATATTTACAATATTGATGTATTTCAATCGAAAATTGATATTTGATGATTGATCAGAGACATTTGATTGTGTTTTAATGTAATACCTATAATTACACATCTTTTTGTCAATTATTGAGTATGTGAAGTGAAATAATATTTTTTTATATTAATAATTTTATTTATTATTGTTATTATTATTATTTTTTATACTAGTACTATTTTGGTTTTGATTTTAATCCTCTCACTAAGTAGGTTCTTATTAAAATTGTAATGTTGGTTTGAGTCCGGTTGAAACATAAACTAATACGTTTATTGTTTGAATTATAATTTTTCTTTTTCAAAATAAAATACAATATGGGAGCATTTGATTTAATGTTATTTTTTTATATTTAAAAAAAATAATTATTTAATTTAATGATATTTATAAATAATTTTTTATAAAATTATAAAAATATTGATCAAAGATGATATTTAGATATTACAATATATAAATTACATAACATAATATTAAGATAATAATAAATTAAATATTTTCTATATTCAAATTATTCGAAACATATATCTCAATAACTGTTGCTTTAGCCAGAGTTGAAAAGAATAATTTTAAAATTCGAAGGGAGTCTCAAAGTTGAGCTTAATATATGAGATGGTGAGTATTGTAGGTTTTTCAATGGACTAAATCATAACTTGACTTAATTCAAATTTTAATTTGATTATTATTTTTTTTATGATGCGTAATTTTGCCCTATTTATAATTTGCTTTGCTTATCAATAAACAAGTCGGACCCATGTCACCAATGAGTCGATATTAAAACTTTACCTGTTTATGTAATTGTGGCATAATATGACAAATGTCTAAACCTTTTGAGTGTAGACGTGGATTGAGGGCATCACTCTGATTAGTCAAAAAATATTACCAGCTTGACAAATCACAAGAAATAGTATACGATTTTTGAAAGTTTACCCTCATGCTCTCATAAGCAACAATCCCATTGTTACCCTCGTATCATTACGGTACGTCCATTCCAAAGTTCAGCTTAAAAATATGAGATACATGGTATTGTATGCTTGTCAATGGATTGTTTCGTGACTAAACTAATCTAAGTTTTAATTGGATTAACTAAAATGAATTCGTAATGGTTAGTGACCTGCTCTATTTACGTACAAATGAGACAGGTTTGTATCACCAATTGCTTTGAACTAAAACAAACTGGAGTTGAATTGTTAAACTGTTGAACCATAAGGGTTGAATTGAGTTTGAACCAATGCTCATGTGAAGTTATATGACCATATTTTGAGACTTTTAAATGACAATGTGAGACGAATGTGTCATATTTTTTAATATTTAACATAAAATCTTTTTTTATTTTTTTGTTAATTCTTTTACAAAAAATTTGAGTTTTATTTTTTTATTATTAATATTAATAATAATTCTTATCTGAATTTTGTCGCTTAAATTTTTTATGTAAGTATTTTTAACTAATTTCATTAAATTTAGTGTTAAGTTATTATTTTAAAAAATTAAAATATATTTAAATATTTTTAATNTTAATTATTATGTTAAATTACATAAAAAAATATAATATAAATTAGTCATTATTTTAATAATATATATAAAATATAAAATAAAATTAATTTTAATATTAAATTTTATGTATTATATGATATAATTATTTAAAATTAGATCAGATTAATTTTAAATTACGAGGGTATCACGTTTTTTCGTTTAAAATTGGCGGGAAATCGCTTGGCTTCCCAAGGTCTCCCGTGTTTCCATCCCCGCATTACCTTTTTAATGGAGCGGGCTCCCTTGCGCATCCTAGGGATTTTGCATTCAGGCATTTAACCACCGGAGAGCAATGTCCTTGAGTCAATTCGATGGCGGAGCGTCCCTCTTCTCCGGCGGTGGCTTCATGGCTTCTCAGGCCGCCCAACCCACCGATTCCACACTCTCCAAGGTATGCAGATTCTAGGGTTTCAATCCCTTTTTCCCCGTCTTCTCTATCTCGGTGTAATCCCCTTCTCTCTTTCTCTTAGAATCGAGCCAGCCATGGTGTTCTTCCGCTGACGGTGAAGCAGATCAAAGACGCTTACCAATCTAGCGAGGATAAGTCCACACTGTTCGTCGATGGAATCGACATCCCCAATGTAGTTTCTCGCATCAAAATTCGTTGTCTTCTCTATCAGTAATTTCCTAATTATCTAGGAAACCCTTTCACGAGTTCCTGTAATGTAGGTTTGTCTGTTGGGAATAGTGATGAACAAGATGGAAAAGGCAACGGATGTATCATTTACGCTGGATGATGGCACCGGGCGGGTCAACGTTATTAGATGGTGTGCCATCTCTTTCAGTAGGAGTTATCGTTGGGTTTAATGTGTTAATACTTTTCTGTGTTTGTGGATTATTGCTCGTAATTGTGACTTGTGTTGGTTTATGTCTCTGTTTGTAGGGTAAATGAAACTGCAGATAGGAATGAAGTTGCCGTCATTCAGTATGGCTAGTCTTATCATGAGCTTTAATTGGTTGTCTGGTTTTTGGTATTTCTGCAATTGAATTGTATCCCTTGAATGCTTTAGGAATGGCGTATATGTTTTAGTCATCGGCAGCTTGAAAAGTTTACATGGGAAGTTACAAGTCACATCTTTCTCAATACGGTCAGTCAATTTTTCTAGTTTTTCATTACTGTTAATGGGGCAAACATGTTTGTTGATTTTTGTTGCATAATACATTTAAACCTAACTTTTTGCCACACAATCAAAGCTATAGATTTTGTTTTTTTTAACCGTTGAAAAAACACAGTTTGGTATTCCTTAGTAACTTCTTCTGAAGTCATTAATTCTTTGATTTGAGATGTTGTACATCTTTCAGTACAAAAGTGCAAATGAATCATTTATTTGGATCCTATATAGTATAGGATTTATGTAGATGTGAAGTTGGTGTACAGAGTATTGTGTAGTTCAAACATTCATCCTGTTATGCACAAATTTCATTGTAATGGTATTCTTTTATTCGATTTGGCTATAATTGGAGATGTGACTTTGAGAGATCAGTCTTAGAGAATGGAAACACATGACATACTCATCTACATCATAAAGCTAATAAGAATTTGAATTTTGAAAATGCGTGATGACCACTCAAGGAGTTTTCTTGGGAAAGCATTGGAGATATAGGAGAAAAATAAGTGGTTCAGCTAATTATTATCAGCTTCTGACTTATTACCACCTATTAGAAATTTCAGCTAATGTTGTCCATGAAGCATGAGTTTTTAGATCGAGTAAATTGTTCACTGGGACTCCTTCATTCTCTTTTTAGGATAGACTTAGGTTTTGTATGTGTTCGTTTTAGGTTGCTGAAAATGGTGTCTGTAGCCTGTCAAGTCCAGGAAAGTATTTCACTTTGGATTTGGATTACTAACTAACGTAAGATCCTGTGTTGTATGATGATATTTTATATTAATGATTTTTCTTTATTTATTCTAGAATATCTTTATTTATGTCCAGTCTCAAGAGAAGTACTTTGGAGAGTTTTAGAAAAGAAAGAGATTTGCACTGCTTATATTCAAGTTATTAAAGACATGTATGAAGGAGCTGTTACCTCTATTCGGACACAAGGAGGTTTGACTAAGGATTTTCCTATTACAGTTGGATTACACCAAGGCTCGGCTTTAAGTCCGTATCTTTTTGCTTTGATTATGGAAGTCATGACTGGACATATCCAAGATGAAGTGCCTTGGTGTATGCTCTTCGCAGATGATATTGTTCTTATTGAGAAGACTAAAGAGGGAGCTAAAGCGAAACTAGAGCTTTGGAGGAATGCTCTAGAATCTAAAGGTTTGCATCTCAGTAGATCAAAAACTGAATATATGGAGTGCACATTTAGTCAAGAAAGAAATACTTATATTGGAGATGTGACAATTGGTGATCAAATTGTCAAGAAGAGTGAGCGCTTTAGATACCTTGGATCAATTATACAAAATGATGGCGAAATAGATAATGACGTTATTAGCAGGATTCAAGCAGGCTGGGTAAAATGGAGAAATGCTTCTGGTGTGTTATGCGATAGAAAAATCTCATCCAAAATTAAGAGTAAATTTTATAAAACTGTAGTAAGACCAGCGATGATATATGGTGCTGAATGCTGGCCTGCAAAGAAGAAACATACAAATAAAATAAATGTTGCAGAAATAAGGATGTTAAGGTGGATGTGTGGATATACACGAAAGGATAGAATGAGAAATGAGTATATCCGAAAGAAAGTTGGTGTTGCACCAATTGAGGATAAATTTAGAGAAAGTCGGCTTCGATGGTTTGGACATCTAAATCGTAGGCCAATTGAAACTCCAGTTAGAAAAATTGAGTTACTGGATTTTGCCTATGTACAAAAAGGAAGAAGGAGACCAAAGAAGACATGACAAGAAACTATAAGGAGTGATCTTAGTTACTTAAACTTAGATAAGAATTTGGTAACTGATAGAGCGCAATGGAAACAAAGGATTTATGTAGCCGACCCCACCTAGTGGGATTAAGGCTTGGTTGTTGTTGTTGTTGTATTCTAGAATATCTTATGAATGAGCTAATGTTAGTTAAAGCCAGTGTTTACATTTATATACCTATGTGTGTAGTTGTTCTAAGATCATGCATGGTTCTAACAGCAGAAATAAAAGTGATAATAGTTTCAAAATAAATTGAATCAGTAGGATTTGAGCCACCATACAGTTGTACTTAAATTTTACTATTATCTTAAAGATGAGATACTTTATCTAATTAATTAATTATTCTAATTAGTAAGATATGTAGTAAATTTTGGTATAGTGTACTTTATCTTTTGTTTGATCTTATTTGTTCTAAGGTACTTGTAGTGTTATTTTTTTAGCTGCACCTCATTCTTCCATAATTTATGACTATTTTGTTGTCTTTTAGTCAAGATACTGAACTTGGTGATTATATGTTTATATGTATTCAATCGATGAAACTGGAAATGAGATTGCTTGATAAATATATGTATTTGTATAATTTGAGGTTTATAAGCCCTCAAGTTGATGAGGGCATCAAGAAGATGGACAATCTAAATTAGATCATGATTTAGCATGTTATTGATGGATGGAATTAAAGCAAAATTATTTAATATTTATATTTTTATTTATTTTATTTTACTTCACTCAACTTTATTCAACCATTTTTTTCAAAATGTTTTTCCCAAATTCAAAACAACGTTTGCATTTCAAGCATAAATCACAATATTCCAAAAAAAAAAAAAAAAACACAATTATACACACATCAAGCAAATTTGTGAAGAGTGATGCAAGAAGCAGGTGACAAAAGATGGGGGATACAAAAATTTAAATATAAAATTTATGTATGATGATATTGGGGAATCATGGAGTGGGAAAATATTATATTAGAACAAAATTGTTGCTGCTACATATTGAATTCACCTTAATATTACTAAAGAAATAAACGAATATGACACAAAACTAGAGATACTATTAATTACTCATGGAATCTCAAATGTCCCTTAGATTGACATTAAAGAACACCATTATTGATCGAAGTTGATTCATACATCCAGTGCAAGTCTTCATGAAATTTCATGAGCTCATGCTTGTTGAGGCATAATGGTTATAAAATATGAGGAGTTAAGTTCAATTTTTGCAGAAAGTTCTCAGATGTGTCCAACAAAATAATCTCTAGCCAGCACCAGTTCAAATAATGTTCTTGTTTCGCAATGGCTCAATTGTGTCATACATGTCTTGCTAGAACCACACTTGCAGTGAAAGTTTTATATTTGTATTTGCTAAGTAAACATTAGAATTCAATGCAAATTAGAATAACACTTTCAGTAGCTACTTCATTAGATCCATGTGATATAGGTGGTTCCTTGAGTACCTCCTCTAAATTCCATTTAACCATAAAGTGTTGTAAGAATGGTATATGTCAGATATAGTCAGAATGAGCTAGGAAAAAACCATAGTATTAACAAGTGAACTTTTAAGTATGGTACGTGTCATGTACTAAAAGCTATTGATTAGTTGATAACAATGAAGTATGAGGCAATATGTGAAATGAGATATAAGAATAATTGGATTAAAGATGAGGGATGTAAAACTTAATATGAAAGTTAATGGATGAGATTGGGTATGGCTGTAAATGACCTGAGTTTGAGCGATCTAACCTCATTTCAAGTTTTGGCATTTCAAGTTGAGTTTGGTTCTAGTTGAGTTGCAACCATATAGGCTCGAGTCAAGTTTCAAGTTTACTTGAGTGAAGCCTTGTGTGTAACATAAATATATTTTTTTTCAAAAATACTATAAAAATTTAGATTTATAAATATCGAGTCATGAGAAAATCAAGTTAAGTTTAAATTGAGCTAAACTCGAGGGAGCTTTGAGCGAGCTTCGAGTAAAATTTACAGCCCGACATAGAATAGGAAATTTGGTATTAGAAAAACTTGAACTGGAGACAAAACTAGTAAAATTTACTACATATCTTACTATAAATGTTGGGATGATTTACAAAGTCGTTTGTAAGTCGTGTAGTCGATGCACTACTTACAAAATAGTTTTGCAAATCGTGTTGCTGCATGACTTATAAAAGAGCTTCATAGGTCGTGCATCCTATTACATGACATATGAAAATGTTCATAAGCCTTGTATCTTGCTACACAACTCATGAGACAGTTTTGTAAGTTGTGATGTTGCTGCACGACTTATGAAAGAGTTTTGTATGTCGTACATTCTGCTACACGACTTACGAAATTGTGAGTAAGTCATGCATCCTACTACATGACTTACGAAGTTGTTCGTAAGTCATGCATCCCATTACATGACTTATGAAATTGTTCGTAAGTCACGTACGGATACATGATTTACGAAGTCTTTCATAAATCTTGTTGAGGACATACAATGTCTGTAAGTCAGTATCAACTTCACGATTTATGTTGCACATCGTAAGTCTTGTTGATGAACCACAACTTACAGACGGAGCTGATGTAAGTCTTTTGCATGACTGATGAAACTCTTTGTAAGTCGTGTATATGAGACATGACTTACGAAATATTGGTATGTCGTATAGTAGCTGCACAATTTTTTGGCATACCATAAGTCGTTAGTAGTTGCATGACTTATGAATTATTTCATAAGTCATGTAACAAATACATGACTGATGGAGTCATTTGTAAGTCATGTAGTAGCTACACAACTTACGAAAGAGTTTCATAAATTGTGATGTTGCTGCATTTCTTGCGAAAGATTTTCGTAAGTCGTGATGTTGCTGCATGACTTATGAAAGAGTTTGGTGAGTCGTGCATCCTGCTACATGACTTATGAAGCAATTCTTAAGTCATGTATGGATACACGACTTACAGTCTTTTGTAAATCGTGTTGCTGCTACATGACTTATGTAGTCATTCGTAAATTGTGTAGGTAGACAGGACTTAGTGTGTTCGTAAGTTGTTCAGGTTCACGACTTACACTGCTCGTTCGTAAGTCATGCTTATGAAACATGACTTACGGACAGAGTCGATGTAAGTTGTGTATCTTCTGCACAATTTACAAAATTATTAGTAAATAGTGTACATGAGACGCGACTTACGAAATATTGATAAGTCATGTAGAGCGGCACAACTTACAAACATACCGTAAGTTTTAGCAGCTGCATGACTTATGAGCTATTTTGTAAGTTGTGTAACAGATACATGACTTATGGAGTCGTTTATAAGTCTTGTAGTAGCTGCATAATTTATGACAGAGTTTCATAAGTCGTGATGTTGTTGCACAACTTATGAAAGAGTTTCGTAAGTCATGCATGCTTCTGCACGACTTATGAAATAGTTTCGTAAATTGTGCATCTTGCTACATAAGCTACAAAATATTTTGTAGGTCGTGATGTTGCATGATTTATGAAGGAGTTTTGTAAGTCGTGCCTTCTGCTACATGACTTACGAATAGTTCGTAAGTCGCACATCCTTGCTACATGACTTACTATGAAGTCTTTTGTAAGTTGTGTAATTGCTACATGACTTATGGAATCATTAATAAGTCATGTACCTGTGACACCATTTACTATGTTTGAAAGTCGTGTATCATCTTCACGACCTGTTGCACATTTGTAAGTCATGTACATAAGACATGAATTATGGAATAAAACATTCGTAAGTCGTGTAGTAGCTTCATGACTTATAGTATGTCTGTAAGTCATTAGCACCAGCATAACTTATGATCTATTTCGTAAGTCATGTATTTGCCACACGACTTGTGATACTCTTTGTAGGCCATGTACATGAGACACGACTTACGGAGTCTTTTATAAGTCTTGCAGTGACTTATGAAACTTCGTAAGTCGTGCATTTTATTACATGACTCAGAGAGTTGTTTGTAAGTTGTATTCTTGAGACACGACTTATTGTGTCATAAGTCGTGCATTTGCTTTACGTATTGATTGAGACACAACTTACTGGATTTCGTAAGTCGTGCAGTAACTCGTGTACACCAATCACGTTTTCGTTGTTCATGGAGAGAACTTTGTATTGACTAGTGACTTATTTTTATTACATATTGGCTAGTGACTTGAACATGTTAGAATTATGACTTCAAACCCTACAAAGTTTTTCCTCCTACATTCTTGTCTGCACGACTTTCGAGCCAAGCAGGCCTCGGGTGTTCCTCTCCTTTGACAAAATGTTAGGGTTCTCCTGCTAGTCGATCGTTGCTGATCTTTCACCTCATGTTTGCACCTTGTTAGCTATAACCTATTGAATTTTTTTTTAATCATTCTTGTTATTTCATTCTCACGAATCTCCTGTCTAAGTTTCATTTTTAATTCCATTGATGATTTTTCGTTTCAATTTTCCTTTTTATCACTTTTGTATCACTTATTGATTTGTATGCGTTGATTTTTTGTGAAACATTTATTTCTGATTTGAATTTCTTATTTTATACAAGAAGCAAATTGGTCTGTATGCTTTTTTGTTCATGCTATTTTGTCATTTTGATGCATGGGAGAGAGCAAAGAGTCACGTTGTCAAATCTATCGCTGGAAACGGGGATGCGCATAGAAAGCAAAGAGCTTACCCCAACAACAATCATGGGGTCGCTTACCCCCGGGGTAAGCAAGGTAGGGAGGCGGAGCAGAGTTAGATACCCCGGGTTAATTTTAGGGGTCTTAAGCAGTGTTTGGTGGGTTACGTTAACCCAGCTAACCCATCAATCCAAACATGCCGTAAGGGTATAGCATTGAAGGTCTAACAATTTAAAAGGAAAATCTCTCTGCTGTGAAAGACTTTGTCATGCAATTGTTTCTAAGGGATTACTTATGAACTTAAGATATGAGGTCATTGTGCATAATTTTCGCATATTGTTTCCTGAGTTTCAAGTTCAATTATTGTTTAAACTGAATTAACATAATTGAAATCATATAATTGATAATTACAATAAAGGTATATGACCTTCAAAAAGTTCTACACGTGCTTTCCATTCACCTTGAGCATTGAATCAGAGAAGAAAGTTGATGATGTCTGAATGCTGCACTTAGCTTATGTGTGGGGAGATCTCTCCACCTGTGGGTTTTCATTTCTTCTTTTTAGTGTCTTATAGCTCCCGTCACAGCTTGCATGTGCTAACTATGAGATTCACAAACTCAAAAAACAAACTATGAGATTCACAGTTGCATTATTCCTTGTTTGTAGCAAAACGGATTTGGAATTTTCTTTCATTCCAAGGATTTAGGCTTGCTTTTTTTTTTATTTCATTGCCTTTTTTTCAAGAAATAAGCTTACAATATCCACAATTTTCAAGTAGTGCATGGCAAGACTTTGGTACAATGTAATCAAAGGATAGGTTTTACCTTGACAATAAGAAAATTTTGTAATCAGCACATCAAAATCACTCAATAACAACATAAATTTTGGTATGCACACGCTTCTAGTAGCTGTGGATTCCTAATGGTGTGATGTCGATTTTCCGATAATAACCTTGTGATGGATTGGGAGCATACTGTCAAAATATTAACGGAATTGCACAAAATTTGGAATATGTTGAGAGATATCTTGAAAGGTTAAAGAAGTTGGTAGATGCAGTCAGGGCCACTGACCTTAAAGTTATTTGTCAATTTATGAAAAATATTATTTTTTATGGAACCTGTTATTGGATCTGTTACTATATGTAGTTTTAAACGGATTTCTTAACAAGTAGTATGTTATAGTAATATGTAGCAGTTAAACTTAAATAATTCTGTAATATTATGTTATATTTATATGAGAAGTGATAATCTAGCCTTTAGCAAAATTGTCATTATTTCACAGATGGTACTCTATTTCATCAAGTTGAATAATTTATAATTTCTTTTAAGCAAATTCTCCTGTATGTAATATTATGTATTTCAACAGCATTTTCAGCAATTATATGTAATATCATCTGTATAGTTATAATATTATTTCTTTTGAACATGTTTGACAAATGCTCTTCCGTTAACAAAAATCTTTATATTTGTTGTAAGCAATACATTTCAGTGCATGCTTATAAGGAATGATGTTTAAATTCTTAACTCTGCAATCCCAACTTTGCTTGTTGCTAAATAATCATACATTCGAGGTATGAAGTTCTTGGTAATCACGTCTGCCTTGACATATTTTTAAATATCTAGCCCAAAGTTTTTAATGTATAATTGAATGCATCAATCATTCATAGGCCTTTTTTGTTTTCTTCTATATATTAATCACTTTGTATGCCTTTGTTGAATTCTACAAATATTCTTTTTTAGTTTTGAGAAGATTGAAAAATGACTACTCAAGAAATGTTTCAAGAAAAGCATTGGAGTTCTGTGAGCAAAGAGGTGATTTGTTGCCAATGATTAGAAATAAAATTGACAAGTTATATAAGATGAGCTATGCATATAAAGGACAACTAGGTTTATGTTATCGCAAAGAAAACAACAAGTATCATGACGTTGTCTTCTTTGCAAGAGATGATGGTTTACTATGCATTGAAGAGAAAATTTGAAATAATCAATATTATGGACACCTTTGAGAGAAGTATTCAAAATCTTATGGGCTAATGTTACTGACGATACACAAGACTAGATTGATGAGAAGTTTTTCATTTTGCATGAAGAAACTAAATAAAGCTTATATTGAAAGCTTCTGAAATATTAGTTGTAGATCAAGGAAAAAGACAATGAATTTACGTTGAGCATTGAGATACTTGAATCATGTCATCATAAAGTACGCAGGAGATTGAAAAGAGACCTACTTGCAGAGGAAAATTGCAAGATAAGTTAAGTTCAGTTTGATTTTAAATTGGAGGCAAAATACTATTACGAGCTAATTGAATTAAGTTGGTTTGGTTGGAGGGAAAAAAAGATGGTTTGGAAAAGTTTTGTAACTTTCTCCTAGAAAATATGTATAATGAGAAATAAAATTATTTAATAAATTATATTGGATGTGAAATGAAATTGATTGATTTATTTAGAATTATTTAGGATGTGAGATAAAATGATTGTTCAATATTAGAATTTGTGAAGGTTGATATATAAAATAATTTTTAATTCTTTTGTAAATAAAATAAAATTTTAGCTATTGTTTTTTTGTTGGTTTACCAAATGGAATTAAAGAGTGAATATCCCTGAAGTGATACCATGAAATTCTTGGACGATACAAACAAAAAGTAAAAGTATATGATGCTAGGTAGCAATGTTTCTTCAGAAATAAGAAGAGTTGGTCTATTGACTCGACTGGGGAGAATTGGGCTATGCAGACTTCATTTGTTTGCGTAGTTTTAATATAATTAGCATGTTTGATACAACCAAGCCTTTTTATTTATTTATTTTATTTACCACGCTAGAACATTCAATTCTGCATTATTTATTTTATTTTTGGGTGAGATTAAATCTTCTATTTAAACTTTGCATTTAGTCATTTATTTTACATCATGATTAATATAAATTTGAGTTTGAGTGAGATTTAATGTAATATTTTGGAAGGGATCATTTTTTAAAGGCTTTAGTAGGGATCTTAGGTAGCAAAACCTAGTTATCATGTGAGGAGCTTGTGAGAAGCCATCCATTCAATTCAAGAGAAAACAGTGATTTGCTATTGGCGAGATCATTATTAATGTATCTAAAATTTATTTGGAATGATGAGCTTTGCCTTTCTTATTTCATTATTTTCACCAGATGATAAAGCAACCTCTACGTATCATTGGCTTCTCTTCACCTTGAACTCCATGCATTGCTTGATTAAGTATTATCTCTTCCTTAATTTCAATAATTACTGTTAATTAGATCACAATAATAACTAGATTTCAATTAGAATTATTGTGATTGTTGGAATTGTTTGATTTGACTCAACTTGATAGACCTGATGTTTAGTCTGAGTAATTAATATTTATAGACCTGATCTTGAAAACTAATATTTATTAGTGGTTTTAAATTTGAGAAAACCCAATCTTAAATTTTATAAACTCTAGATCTGACATATTGACTTATTAGTGACTGCCATAATGTAACTCGTTAATCCTGTTGATTCAATAAAATTTGGATTTAAATCAATTTAATTTAATGGATTTTAATTTCTCAATGTATGGTATAATTAAAAGTATAAAAATAATTGTGGTTGTTTGAGATAATTTATCATTTAGGTCACTAACCTTGGAAATGTGCATTTAGATTAGCATTCACTCTGCATCAAACTTTGGAAGCATTCATCTTGATTCTGTTGATGGTTGACACGAAGCACATGCAGTCAGCATTTTAAGGCATGGATGTTATTTAACAGATTCTTCCGGTAGATCTGTAATGTTACAAAGAGCGCACCCATCTTGAAGTATAGTTTTTGTCTGAAAGGTCCTTATAGCTGCATGGTTCTCTATTCTCAATAACCCATTGTTGAGTTGGACATATATGATGTGCTCAAATTAAAACCACATCGTTATTACTTTTGCTTGGATAACGTTTGTTTCAGTTGAGTGGTTTAATAGTTCTGTATAATTACTAATGACATCTCTATACCCTTTGATTAATAAGTTAGTATCATTCTTAATCAGTCTTGTTGTTGACTACAATGAGGTTCCTCTCCATTTCATCCACTGCATCCAAATTCATGCAGAGCACACCAGGAAAAAGGTATTGGTAGCATAAAAGAGATGGTATTCGTTGCATAAAAGATGTCATTCTCTCCTTTTTCCTTTTATTTGCCATTATATAAGTCGCTTAATATTCAATATGCTACTAATGGGTAACTGCAGGTTGGATCTCCCTTCCAACTCCCAGGAAATTCGGTAAATTCAAACCATATTCTTATTGGAGTAAGGGAAAGTCGTCCTGCTGCAAATCATGTAAGGCCAGTCTAAATGTCTGCATTCATTTTTTTTGTGTATAAAAAGCATGATAAAATTCTAGTATTTTATGTCCTGTTCAGCCTTCAATACCTACAAGCAAGGGTAACGCTGAGGATGACATCTACAAATTGGTATTGGATGTTTTCGAGGAACCAGAAAGTCTGTAAGTGATCCTTCCGTTCACCTGTCTTTGGAGTGATTAAAGCCTCTTCTGTCTTACAGTAGAGATGTGTTATGAACGATGTGGTCAAGTGACTATATTCATAATTCAAAAGTTTCTACTTTTTAGATTACATCCGAATATCACTCGACTGAAAATCAATTTGATTTCCTCATGATATGATGTCATCTCGCTCAAAATAAGATCAATTCAACTAAATATTGACTTGAAATGCATAAACATGTTCGTTAAAGGGGTGTTTGGTTCAATTCAATTTAAATTTTAATATTTTATTTAGATATTTATGTTATCGAGTAACTAACTTTTTATCATTTGTTTTATTCAGTATTATTATATTATGAATAAAAGTGTTAATGATTATGAGACTTTAGGGATCTAAAAGTAACTTTCCTTTAAATTGTGGCCTCAAGTTTCTCCATCATGGAATTAAATCATCGACTTCTTTATTTTGATTTATCATTAATTTATTCATATGGAAGGTGACATTTACATATTTGATTTTAGGTGACATTTAGATATCACTCTAGAGTGACAATTTTGAAATTGTTTTGCAATATTGTTTGAGGGGATATTTGATTCGATGTTATTTTGATGCCATGACATCTAGATATCATATTTTAAGTAATTATTCTATAAGCTTTTAGATCTTATCTAAAAATTTGGTCAAATCAAACAATTATTTCTTTAAATAACATGGCATAACATCACGATAACATTAAATTAAACGCTCCCTGAATATTTTGCTAAATTAAACAAATATTTTTTTTAAATAATATGACATAATATTACAATAATATTAAAACCAAACGATCCCTAAATTAGCTCAAATTTTGGTTCAATGTAATTTCTTTCAATTAACTTGAATAAATCTTGAATAAAGTCAATTGGAGCTTCTCTAAGCTCAGTGAGAAGGGAGCTTGCCTAGAACAAGGAGATCTGGAGTTTGAATCCACACAATTACAATTTCTAATTGGAGTCAAAGGAATTGTAGTGTTTAGAGCAAAGAAAAAAAAAAGAAAAAAAAAAGCTGTGATTTCAACTAAACGTCAAAATGAATTATGTTGAAATTTGAACCTTAATTTAGTATATAAATCCACTAGTTGTAGTAATCCTTTAATTACACCCTACAACTTAACTTTGGACCGTAGCACTTCATCATAAGATTGACAAAAAGTATTGAATTCAGTTCATCTCCTGACTGCTTTCTAATGTGACTGGTATTTTCTGTCCGACTTCTTCCATGAATTTTTCCAGCACAAGCGACCATGGATTGCATGTTGATGAAGTAGTTAAAAAACTTGGTATTCCTCTCAATAAGATCAAGTATCTCTTCTATCCTTAGCTCTACAGTATCAAGTACCCATTCTCCAATTTGATTGATATATTTTTTTTAATACTTGCCGCATTCTGTAAATGTTACAGGGAGGCTATTGACTACCATGTTGATGTTGGTCATATTTATTCCACAATTGATGATTATCACTTCAAATCTGCCTGCACAAGCTGAGTTTAATCATCTCTGGTATGTTGTTTTAAAGGGGTATTTCTAACTTTGGTGCATGCTTATCCTCTTATTTTCGTATATATTTTTAAGAGAATGGGTTTTTGATACTGTAGCTTATACTGTGTAGAACTTAAAGTATCCCATGTTACTGAATTTGTATGCTTTGGATATATTGATGCATGGTTGTCTTCTTTGAATAAAAAAGGTTACGTTGAATGGAGAATGAAGCATGAATGTTTAGTGAAACTTAAACCCTTTGGGTGTGTTTGTTTGTAAGGTTAAATTTAAGAAGGTTAAAATTAAATTTGAATAGAGATATTTTTTATTGAAAATTGTGAATAATGTGAAATAAAGTTGGTTATTATGTTGGGATATGTGAGGGATGTGATATAAAGTTAATTATTATGTTGGAATATGTGAGGGATGTGATATAAGTTAGTTATTATTTTAGTAATATGTGTAGGATGTGAAATAAATTTAATTTTTAATATTAAATTTTATGAGTGATGTGATATGCCTGGTTAAAATTAAATCAGGTTAAATTTTTTTTTTTTTTGATATGTTTTTAATACTTGGAGACGTTAAATATGTGAATTCTGCCATATTTATTTCTGATGAAAGCTAGGGGAATTACACGGGGACAAAGCTGATAATCCAGAACTAATGAACATTTATATATAAAATAGTATTTGGGTTTTCTTCAGTTCTTAGAAATCATCAATTTGATATATAATTGATATAAAATTTAGGGACTATTAGCATCTAAATCTTTGTAATAACTATGGCTTTTCGTCACTTGATTATTCATATACTCAAGTTATTGAAGATAAATGTTTTTTTTTTTTGCAATTCTAAAGTGATTAAAAGTTTTTAAAATAAAAATATACTAATTTGACTAAAACAATCCGTCAGAAAATGATGACAATGCTTTAAAAATGTCTCATGAATAACAAAAAAATGTTGATGAGATTTTAAAAATGTCTCCAAAATACGGCAAAAAAAAGCATTTTTGCCTTTATTTAAATCGAATGATTTTATTTATATTATATTGAGTAAAAATTTCAAAAAATGATCACCGATGTTGCTGCCCAGGATCGAACTGGGGACCTTCAGTGTGTAAGACTGACGTGATAACCACTACACCACAGCAACTGCTGTGCCATTGAGTATGCTTTTGTGATTACGTTAAAGAAAACGTTAACCGTGCTCTACTTTTTTTTATTATTTAATATATTTTATCTATTATTTCCTTTTTAATGGAATTCTATATATTATTCTCAATCACATTGACCCTCTACACTTGTATATGATATAATAGGAAAAGAGTCGGCTAAAATAAATGATGTAACTTTTTATAAATATCAAATTTTTTTCTACTGCTAAAATACTAATGTGTGTAAAATTTTTCACAATCTTAATTGTATAGTCTAGTATATCTCTCTCAATTTTAATATTCAAGTTTATGCATGAATTATGTTTTATGTATGAGATATTTTTTAATTTTATTATATAGGCTAAACTAATTGTTCTAATATTTTTTTTCTAATTAAAAGTATTAGAAAGTTCTATAAAAAAAGGATCAAAAAGTATTTGATAAATATTGAGGAAGTATCAAATAAATATTAAATTGAAACTCATTCTTGTTTTTGCTCAATTCGAAATATACTTAATTTTTTTTCTAGTTTAAAGTTAGTTTTCTAGAAATAAGATTAATTTAACTCGTAGTTGACTCGATATATGTATAAGCATATTTAAAATTTTTTAAAGTATGGTTGAAATATTTTTATATATAAATATGATATAATATTTTATATAAAAAAATGAAATTAAAAATATAAATATAATTTAAAAATAAATTTATAATATTATATTTTAATATATTTAATATGAATGATGGATATTTTTATAGAATATATAGACTTATGGTATAGTGCACAATCATTAAAAGGATAGATAAAATATTTGAATACATCACAAATATGTCGTTCATGTGAATACTAAAATTTCAATGATTAATATATAAATACAAAAAATTTCTATAAATACAAAAATTTTCTATAAATACATAAATATCAAAAACATAAGATTTATTTTGGTTTGAGAGTTAAATTTTGAAAAAAGATGAAATTTTATATTATAAATTTAATATTAAAAAAAATTAATTTAATATTAAGAAGTATATAAAATATGAAATAAAGTAAATTCTGATATTTATATTTATGTTAGATATAAAATAAAATAAATTTTTATAGTTAAAATCAAGGTTTTCAGAACCGGATCGGACCGGCCGGTTCGACCGGTTCAACCGGGAACTGGCCCAAGGTTCGGTCTGGTTCAACATTAGAACCGAAATCAGGTAAAAACTGGGTTGGACCGAGAAAAACCGGGTTGAACCTGTAAAAATCGGTCCAACTGCCAAACCGGACAAACCAGAATTATTATTTGAGCTTCTTATTTTATTTTTATACATTGATATTTGAACATCAATATTTTAATATTGATGCTATATTTTGAATAATAATTATTTTATATAATGAATGTTTAGCTAATTTATTAATTTTTTTATCATAAATTTATTTCGAATTATTATAAAAGAGGCAAAGTATTTTGAATGACAAATTGACAAGAAAAGCAATTGTATTTATTTTGTTTTTATAATTTTTAATTTTTTTATATATTTCTTGTAGTAGTAAATTTTTTAAATTAGTTGTACTATTTTTTTTATCATATTTTAAAAATTAATCTCACATTTAGAAAATTTATATTTAATTATGATGTAATTATCAAGTCATCCGGTTGAACCACGGTTCAACCGGTTGAACCGATAAAACTATGAATCGGTCGATTGACCGGTTCAATTTTCGGTTCGGTTCTGAAAACCTTGGTTAAAATATATGTTATGTTAAAAATAATTTGAAATAAATGAGGGCTAATAGTGCTTCATAGTAATTTTTTTTAATAAGATAATTTATATTTATGTATTTTATATTGATTCTAATATTGTTGTAATTTATTTGCCCATCAGCGGTCATTTAACAATTGAATAATAGTTAACTTTGTTTTATTCGTTAATAAATATATATAATAATTATTATAATAAATTTGTCAATGTCACGACAGCTTGGGAAGCAACATTACAGTTAATATAAAACAAAATGTGTTTCATCAAAATTTATTCAAATAATATAAAATTACATTCAGATCCCTAAAATGAGGGCCACATTACATGTAGATATCAAAATTTTTATTTCATCTCACTTGGTTCCTAAGTCGGTTCCTTTACATACATACACACACGCAAAGTAAATATTAAGATGTCAGGCCCCGTTTGTTTACAAGTTAAAAATTAACCTGATTTAATTTTAATCTGGCATATCATATCATACATAAAATTTAATATTAAAATTTAATTTTATTTTATATCCTACACACATTATTAAAATAATAACTAATTTATATCACATTCCTCCCATATCCCAACATAATAATTAACTTTATTTCATATTATTCATTATTTTTAATAAAAAATATATATTTATTCAAGTTTAATTTTAACCTTATTAAATTTAACTTTACAAATAAATAGACCCTCAGATAACAAGTAATTGACTAATTGATCGATCAAAATGTTCAATTTTTTTTTTAAAAAAAAATCTTCAAATTTCAATAGCTCATGGGAGCATGTGAAGAATTTGCCTGGAAATAAACACCTTTGTTTACAGTTTTGTGGTGTGAATTCAAGATAAACAATAAATGAAAAGACAAAATAGCAGTTTCTACCTCAACAAAAACCAATATTTATTTCATCATCTGAGGTAAACTTAAATAAAATAATTTTATTGCTAATAGAAAAAAAAATTGAACAAATAACATATTATGTAAATTACAGTTAGATATATGTTATTTGTAATACTTTTATACTAGTCTATAATTACGTCAATCCTTTCAGATCGGTGCCTAAACTCATTTATCTATTTCACTTAAATTCCTAGTTAATTATGCAATACACCAATATGCAAATATAAATAAAAAAAGATGCACCAATATGCAAATATAAATAAATTTTACACATTTATGAATAATTAATCATATTTATTTGAGATACTAACATATAATATAACATGTTTATATGTTAAAATTTTAATTTTCAATATACATGTTACTACTTTTTTAAAACAAATGTTAATTGTACTTTAATTAATATTTATATATCTTTTTTATAATTAAATCATCATATTTATTATCTCTCTTTTTTATCCTTTGACCTGTGATGCAAATTGAGCGCACAGTATTTTTGTATTTGTTAAAAAAGAGAGGAAAATATCATGAATGTATATCTAATTTGTAAATTATTAAAACTGGTTAACTATAATATGAGCACTAAAGTCATAGTAAATAAAAAGACATGTATGCACATAATATGAAATAATATGAAATGTTAAAATCCTGTTTGGTTCGTGTCCAAATTGGCTATAATTATTTTTTTCATTTTTTTATAAAAAATATAATTTTTTTTTACATACATATATATTATGAGAAAAAAAAATAATTAATTGTGAAAATATTAAATAAAATTAGTTAATGTATTGAGAAATATATAAGCTATTTTATTTTTTTAAAAAATATTATGACTAACTTAAATACCAGCCAAACAGAAGTTAAGTTTAAAAAGGCTTAAATAGGATAACATTACTCGTTCAATATTCATCTCTACGTCTGTCTCACGTTTGGCATTATGGTAATTTTTTGAAAACCTAAATTTGTCGACATCCTTCTCTACATTGACAGCACCGATGGATTCTATCTCATTAAGAACGTGTAAAAAAGAAAAAAATGAGTTTATTTCATCATTTTCTGCACCTAAAATTAAGGAGTACATTCGATTGTCACCTTTTTACATTAGTAGATATGAGAATTAGATTATAGAGTCTGATGTGATCAATACAATTAAAGCTATTCACAATTATCTACCTTACGTTCCGGTGGTCTTATTGTCGAAGATATTCAAGAAGGAATCACAATGGCACAAAAAATTTTAGGAAGCATTTGACTTAGGAGGCGTTTGGTTCAATGTTATCTTGATGTTATGTTATATTATCTAGAGAAAGTAATTGTTTGGTTTAATGATATCTACAAATAATCTTTTATTAGATTATAAAATTATTAATAAAAAAAATAACATCTAGATATCATGATATCTAAATTACGTAACATAACACCAAGATAACAATAAAACAAACGCCCTCTTAATATTATTTTGATTTTATATTATATTATCTAAAATTAATTATTATTTAGTTTTATGATATATATTTATGGATTATCTTCTAAAAGAATTATAAAATTATCGGCCTTATTTGATTCGGGCTATTATATAGAGTAAGTTATGATCCGATCCCTAGAGCTTCGACGCCATTTTAAATAGGACGATCCTGAAAGTCAAGTTTTTACATTTCATTTCAGTCCACAACCACACAAATTAGCAATTTTGAGGTGATTTGTCATATGATTCTTGGAAAATGCATACTTATTAAATTCTTATTTTTCTTTAATTTTAAGACTTTATTTTAAATTTTAAAAATTTGTGTGAAGGATTTTTAAAAAAATTAGAGATCTAAGTAAATTTTTTTTAAAATGTAGACCAAAATATAATAATAACAGTAATTTAACCAAGAAATAATATATGTACAAATATGTTGAGTAACGAAAAAAAATTTCCCTAAAGCAAGTTCTGTTTAACAAAAAATATTTGTAATTTCTACGTTTGTGCCTATCTGCAATTGTATATTAATTCCAGTGACCTGTATGTCATTTATCCATTTATAAATTCTAATGAGCAATTAAAGTTTAGTAAAACAGGGGAACTCCAGAGAATAAAACAAAATCAGGGATTCCAAATTCTGAGCAACAGATTCAGGGGAGTTTGAAAATAATCTTCCCAGAATACCCTTCGATTCATTCTCTATCTTCAATTCTGCCACGCTGCATCTCCTTGCCTGTCATTCATATATACGCCGCACTGGAAGGCCAACTCGCCAGCATCCTTCCTCTGTTGGAGCTCTCGAATCAGACGAATCTCCGGCCATGTCGCTCCTCGGCGATCTCATTTCGCTCAATCTGAGTGAGACCACCGAGAGGATCATCGCTGAATACATTTGGTAATCGTCGGCGAAATTCACCTTCTTTTTGTCGATACAAACCCTGTTTCATATCGTAGGAGTTATAATCGTTCGATTTCTCTTAACCTATCCGCGGTGGATCAGGATCGGCGGATCCGGAACGGATATGAGAAGCAAAGCGAAGGTTGGTGGATGCCTTGTCGTCCATTGCTTTTTCCGAATCATATCCCCTTGTTTTCTTTGATTTCGATCTCATTGCTCTCTGCGATTTCTGGATCTTTCCGAGATGCTGCAGACACTTCCTAGGGCGGTATCCGATCCTATCCTGCTTCCGAAGTGGAACTACGACGGATCCAGCACCGGCCAGGCCCCCGGCGACGATAGCGAAGTGATCTTATAGTGAGCAAGACGAAGACCAGTTTGCTTGATCTTTTTTTTGGATCGTGTATGTTTAGGATCTGTATCTTAACCTTTTTTTAACTCTAATGGGTGCCTTTTGGAGGGAAGCCCTCAAGCGATTTTCAGGGATCCGTTCAGAAGGGGGAAAAATATTCTGGTATGCGTCTTCGTTGCTTTCAGATTTTTTTTTTTAAATTTTTATTTTTATTTTTTACGTTTCTTCCGTGCTGAAATCTGTTTTAAAACCGTAATAGACGAGGTAATCCGTTTGTCGCCTTTGTCGTTACTGTCACGTTTTAGGTTTTGTGCGATGCATATACCCCTGCTGGAGAGCCGCTCCCCACCAACAAAAGATTTAATGCAGAGAAGATCTTTGGTCATCCGGATGTAGCTGCAGAGGAGCCATGGTATGCAAGTTTCTTTCCTTCTTCTGAATGCGTTTTTCTGCTGTCATTATAGGGATTAAAATCCCTATGGGTTGAAGCTGAGAATTTGATTTATTGATTGGTACATTCGGTTTATTTGCTCTGCTATTTATGGGGTATGTTTGATTTTGTCACACCCGCTTAACCATTATCCAGGTTTCATGGCATAACTATTAGATGAGGTGACATTTACTATTTACATAATCTTTTAGAAAACATTCAAATAACATATTCATCCCAAATAAATACTCAGGGCTCTAATCATCAAAATATATCTAATCAAATAAAAGATCCAACCATAGTTTATAATCCACTTTACAAACTCAGATTCATAAACTAATACCCCAAAGAACTAATACCAAAAAATAATACTCAATGTCTAATATAAACTAGAAAATATATAAAGAAAAAACTAAATTTTTCACTTTAATTTTATAACTGTACGAATCTTTAGAATGTTCTTGAACTCCAATCAACCTGCAAAATTTAAAGGGAAGTAAGTCCTCAACTCAGTAGGAACTAAGATTATCGAGTTACGACTAGTAAGCAATATATCCAAAAATATATGTCAAATAATAAATGGCACATGACTATAGACACAAATATAAAGTATGCAATATAAATTAATTATTCTTTATTAATTTCTTGTGTTTTCTGCAAGGGAGGTTAGCATTCCTTGTATCATATCTTTATCTCCATAGGGGAATTACTTTCCCTCATATTATTTCTCTGCTAGGAAGATCTCTTTCCTATTTAATTCTATAGGGAAGAGTTCTTCTCTCCAATTCTGCAAAGAAGCTTAACTTACCTTAAATATATTTAACATGTTAGGAAAAATTTTATTTTATTTATAGGTACACATTACAATTATAAGCATAACATCATGGATAATATAGCATAAGATATAGTCACATCACAATATATAGAGCATAGCATAATATATAATCATGATCTATATCATAAACATATAACATTAAATCTTATATGAGAATGGATATGTTTTTACCTCAAATAAAGTGCAATTTTTCGTGCATAAAACCTTTCCACACTTCAAAGCAGAGTTTCTCCTTTTCTTAAATAAGAATTTAACATTAATTTCTATTCTCACGCTTTGAAGAAAGTACTAAAGATAATTAAATACCCAATTAGTTAAAATTTAATTCTAGACTCAAAACTTTAATTTTTATATATTTCATATAATTTTATTTTTTTAACATAACTTTAATTATTCAAAAATCTCTCAAATAAATAAAATATTAATTTCTACATAATTTATATAATTTATAAGTAAAAATTTATCGCAAAAATTGGTGACTCGGAATTAAAGAAACAATGATATTTAGGTTAGAAGAAGCAAATTCAACTTGAAACTCAAATCAAATTTCTTCGAATCAGGCAATCCACAATTTTTCTAGCAAAAATTTGTTTTTAATATATTGTCAATGCCTTTTTATATGTACTCGAAAGAAATAAAAATAAAAATAGAAAGAGAGAAGACGGCAAAAAGAGAAGATGAGAGACAATGACGTGGGTATGGAAAAAGGAGAACTCACACATATGTATATATATACGCTAATGAAGATTATTAATTTGAGATAAAATTTTATTATTTAATTATGACCACTTATTCTTTAAAAATAGCTCAATCAATCCAAATTAAATTTTAAAATTATTGTGAATTTATAATTTAAACTAATTATCCTTTATTTTAGCCATAATTTTCTATGGGTAAAACTAATTCAAAATTTATTTTAATTAATAAATTATTATTAATAAAATATATAATCTAAACTGAATTTCCATGGTGACCTAAAGAAAAATTCAAAATTTAAATTATTTCATTTATAATTATATTATATTACTATTATTATTATTGTAAAGATATTATATTCTCCCCACAACGCGCCGTTGCCGGGTCCTAAGTCCCGGATGAGAAACACGGAGGGTTGCGTTAGGTAGTCGACAGCCAGCGTAAAACTTGTCGAATCAGTCATGACATGAATCCTTTAGAAAATTGCGTTAAAGCTAGGGCGTTCCCTGGTATTGCCTGAATACAGTGAAAAATGGGCAAGGGCCGCTGCATCAACGCCCGGGTGTAGTGACAAATGAGCAAGGGTCCCCACATTATGGACGGATGCGGGTAAAGAAGCTAGTCCATTATAGTAGAACTCAAGTCAGTAG